>JAODJW010000019.1:10635591-10647033 GCA_026777045.1 Hyperopisus bebe
TATCCTGTATGTACAGGAGCAGCAGTTGATCCCCATAATCATGGCCATAATATTATAGTTGCAAGGCGGCAACTAAACGGGTCCAGCAGTTTTTTTTTCTTCTTTTTTTATGAGAAGGCTATAATTATATTTCTTCTGTTTTAGACATAATGCGGACATGATGCGTTTGTCACGTGACAGTGATTGTGACATTTGCAGCTAATTTACCATGAAACCACACAGCAGCTCAGGCTTCAAATGTAACATATTTGCGATTGGAAAACAGATATGTGTTATTACAAAACATTTGCATCATCATTAATTCGATTAAAGTGTTTAAAGTCACGGCTCTAATATTGTTTGACGTTGCACTGTATGGCTAAAGTTACTGTAATGCCAAAGTAAATCAGAAATAGGGCTGTGGCTTCGCTAGAGGATAGAGGCGAAAAAAGAGATGCATTCAGATCCGTGAGGGACGTTATATTATAGCTTAATAATGTCCTCTGTAAATGTGGGTGTGTTACATAGGCCTACACTGAAAACTGCAGGACCTTTAAGCTTAACAAAAATATCTAAAAGGAATCAATACATAACATGGCACAAGTGCAAAAAAATCGATAGGCGAACACCACAAAAGTCAACTAAATTGGTTATTACAAAAGCATAATAACGGAATCTGAAAGGCCCCGATCATCGGTTAATATCACAGTTAACATATGTAAAATGGACCGCATTCGCTGTCTCAAATGTCTTTAATGAGGTAAATATTGAATTAACTCAAAGTTTAATTAGAAAATCTCGACGAGAAGTCAAACGAAGATTGATGCAGCTCCATGTGGCATGTGGGCCATGCTTTATACACACCATTCCGAACAAAAAACACACAAAGTGTAATTATCCGTATTGAGTGTAAATAAATACACAGCTCCGCAGGTGGTGGTTCGGCTGGGGGGAGCGGGGGGTACATTATTATTCCCGTCTCATAATGCACGAGGAAAAAATCTTATCTTCCTACACTTGCGCAACGGTGTAACGCAAAGATTTTGCACGCACTAACCGAAAGTTGGAAACACCAAAAGCAAATGTCCCCTAGAAGGCTGATATTCATGGCTTATATTAAAACGATGCCGCACGTCGGGGTCGGTAATTGCACTAACTTGGCGCCATCGCCGGAAACGCAATTCCTCCAATTAACGCATCTACTTTATTAAGGCTTTATTGATCCCGGAGCCTCCAACGACTGTTGGACTTGCCATTAGGAGGACCGTGAAAGACACGTCAGGCGGATCGCTTGGCTCCCGAGCAATCCACTACCTAGCTGAACCCTATGAACAGGCGAAACATCACCCCCGAACCCCCCCCCCCGAAGGCTGGCGCATTCGTAACTTTCTCCAGCTGCGGTATGGTTATTTATGCATACGACAACTTAGCTGCAAGATATCTGCATACATAACAAATCGGGCAAATATATCAGGGGTGGTCGGATAAGCTTCGTTTCTGTTACACGGCCTCCGTGGCCCGGTGTCTCCAATTATTCTGCGCACTTCCCGGCACGCTGAAGAGGGAGCTGTCCATTACGCGGGGTGCTGATGCACCAGTCCCACCTCTCCAAAAAAACTGCAGGTGCACACACGTAAATTTAATCTACATCCTATAAGTTGCACGCAAAGAGCTGCACCTTGTGCAAAACTGTGTTGCAAAGGAAGTTATCCGGCAGCGAGGCCAATTATTCTTTTAATTTCGATTTTTTTTTTATATTGCTCATGTTCACATACTAGTCGTTGATTTCGAACGCGCTCTTTTTTTTTATCTCCGGCCTTTCTGTAAAAAGCCCCGAACATCCCCTCTAGTGGCCTAAACAAGCGAGAGAAGAAATACGCACAAAACCAGCATTTTCTGCGATCCAAATGCAACAGCACAGTGCTTACCCTCAAAATCGCGTATCAAAAAATAAATAATTAATAAGGTGCAAATAAAGACAGCATTTAATAGAAAAGTAAACTTGTATAAATATCAGCACTGTTAGTTGCCCGTAGATTAAATGGGCAAAAGCTCACGGTTTAGACTATATGGAAATTGGGTGAATTCAGTGCAAAGCGGAGGGGTTGTCATGGTATCCTAGTTCTTGGCTATCCCCAGCAAAGAATAAATAATGAATCTGTTTTTGTTCCTCTAGAACTGACTTTTCGCATTGCCCCTCGGACCACAAACACACTTTAAAATGCACTCTGTATGTGCAGCAATATTATACATTATATACCACAGTTACATACATCTAGACACTAACACATGTAAAAATCACAGTTTCACAACCGGAAGATTCACTGTAGACGCTTAAGATTTGAGGACCAAGCTGGAGAGACAGTGATCCTGAACTTCAGAGACCTCTTAGAGGAAAAGCCTTCGTGAAAAAGTATGTCATGAGAATCCGTGTTCTATTTTTAAGGAACTGCTATGTAGAGTTTGCAAAAAAAAACCCTTCTTTCAGAAAATATAAAGTAAACATATTCTATGCCTTTGTTCTCAGGATTCGTCCACGGCGAAGCAATATTTAACGCCTTTTCGATCATGAATACCTTTAAAAGTATTTTTAAATTATTGAAACAAACAGTAGGCCTATTTCTATTGATAAAAATAGTTAGGACAGAGATATATAATTGAAATTTAAATGCTGCAGTATAGTAGTAAATTCCATTGCAGACACCTTGTCACAATGCTTTTGGCAGGACATCGTCTAATCCAATGTTAGAAAATATCGTTTGGGCAAATGTTGCCAGAGTCTACATTTAAGAGGACTTTAAGAGCTGAAAACGGTGTTTAGAGCACAAGACGTATCTATGTCACCACCTGCTGTCCTTTTGAGCCAAAATAAGGACCTTTAAAAAAAAAAAATATATATATATATATATATATATATACACACACACACACACACACACACACACACACACACACACTATAGCTAGCGCCAAAATTACTTAGAAGCCCTCTCTAGAAAAGGCATCCACTATTAATAGCCACTAGTAATTAACATGCAGAAATGTAGTGACTGGATGCACCTTTATTCTGGGGTTTATTTTGAATTATCTCTTGGTCAAATGGGAAGATGCGTTATTTACTTTTTTCCCAGTTAAGTTCGGTGGGAAAGGGTTTTCCTCTATTGTATTGTACTCTCCATTTCAAGAAGGCATACGCGACCATTATTTACTCAATCGAAAATGCCATGTACACGAAGCCATTTACACAACAGGTATATTCGCCCACACATATATTTATACATATTTATGTGAATGTGTGTGTGTTTGTGTTTATGAATATATACATTAACTGTCTCGCTGTAGTGAAGCACAGACTAATCGGTCTCGAGGTACCATACTAAAATAGCAGAATGATCTGTAGATATTGTGCTACTTTACATTAATAAAGGAAAACCAGAGATCCACTTTAACGGTTTGAAAGCATTAAGACAAGTTTAAAGGTGGTAAGATGAAAAAACAATCATTGCGGTGAAACGCATGCGAATTTAAGGAGCTGAATTAAAATCTATGCACCTACAGATTGAATGCAGCATTGGCATTTACTTTATGAAGACTTACATGGACGTGATGTTCTTGAACAGGTCTTGGATGCTGTTGCTGTTATTGCCATTGCCCACGGTGTCTTGCAGAGCGAGCAAAGGGAAGAATTTCCCATTGTCGGACTTATTGCAATAGATCTCGGTAGGAGAACAAATGCAGGTCGGCGGGCAGTCCAGCATGGAGCTCAGATAGTCCTGGAAGATGCTCAAGAGAAATAATACCTTCCACCAACAGATTCGGAGTGTAAAGAACGATACATCCATGTTTCCCGAGCTAAAAGGAGGGTCTGATGTCCTGCGTTAGTAAAGAATTAGGGATGTTAGTGTCGAGTTTGGATATGTGTGTGCGTGCCTGTGTGTGTGATTATGTGAGCATTAATCAGTGTGGAGGTATGTCAGATTAATACCAATGCCGTTAATGTCCGATTTCAGAAGCCGACAAGTTGAACAATACTCCGTCACAACAGAAAGGCTTGCAAAATCAATACTCCCGCTCCGTCCTCCTCTCCCGACCTCATGGTATAGGTTTACCCCCGTCGTCTGTTACCGTTAGTCGCCTGGCACTTGGCTGTTCACACACAGCTGTAGGACTCGCAAGAACAGCGGCAGGGGGAGGGAAAAAAACGAGGAAAAAAAAGACGCGGAAAGGAGAAGTGTGAGCTCCTGGCTTCAAGTCCCACCTACTGGGCAGAATGGAAAGTGACACACCTGCAAAACAGCAAAGAGAGCAAATCGTAGTGAGCGTCAGGAGACATTAAAAAGGCAAAGAAAATGCGCTAAAAGCCGTCGACAACATATATATGCGTCCTATATGCAAACCGTTCTATAATACCGGTTATGAAATGTAATGCCTTTGAATCAGCGGCTGCACCTGCCAGCGCTCCTGTTCCCCGCAAACGACTCTTTTTAGCGATCAAAGGCGAGACGCTCCGCCGGTGGAAGTTGGAGATTTCCGGGGAGACTGGAGGCAGCGCGGGTTTGATTTTTCTCAGTATTTGCATTGACGTTTGCATTTCAGAGGGTGTGGCGTTTGGACAGTGACTAGTTTAGGCAGCTTCAAGTCGCAACGATCAACAAGGGGAGATGTACTGGATGAATTAATTTAATTTTTGAATCGTGGTTATGCATTGATTTACTTTGTCTTTTTTAACGCCAACCTATAAAACCGGGTTGAATTTGTTGCGTGTAGGAAGAGTAAACAACGATCGTGAATGAATCAGGGACCCATTGTATTACTGGCCTTTTCAGTAATATTACCCATACATTAAGTTTGCCGTGTAGGCTTAACATCAATTTTCCATACATCATAAATGTGCGATTGTGTGCATGTCTGCGCGCGCTTATACGTTCCATTAAATTCTCTTAGTGATATTGCATGACAGCGTGGACTTGTAAGCGGCTCCAAGCACCGAATCATATTAAGTGGCGAGTCATCGCCGATCTTCTGGGACAAATGGGTGGCGAATATAGACAATACTATTAAAAAAAAATCAATGTCACCTTCATCTGGAGTGTCGCGGTAATAAACGATCTACAGGTTTTTGTGACCGTTGAGCTGTCAAGGAGAGTCAGTGACTGGACGAGTGACAGTATCATCTATACGAAATCCATTGAATTGCGCTCCTATCTGAACACTCTTAAATACTAGGTTTGTGATTAGGTCCATTTAAACAGATTTGACTCTTCACTGAGCAGCATAACTGACACGAGAAGCACAAAGATTTCATTTACGTTAGGTTTGCTGAATAACTCGCAATACACGATATGGGACGAAAAACCATAACTTAGTGAATTAATCCGATTTTAGAAAATAATGAATCGGTGAAGATTGTTATTAGCATATCCATATGCTATTTATGACACAAAAACTAGCTATAGTTTTTAGATTCGTTCCGGGATAATTAGGCTATAGATTGCATTGTAATCATTTCAATAACTTAGTGGTTTGCAAAACATCTTAACGTTTGGAGCGCCTCACTTCATATTCCCTTCATGTATTTAATTGGTTTAACAGGAAATAATAAAACTGTAATGAATTACGTGAATAATTAAACAAATAAAAGCAAAACAAACTACAAATAAATTCTCTAGACAAAGGGGGAAAGGCATAAAATAACCCGAATGGGAATACAACCCATAAAATGAGCAAGAGAATGTAGGACAACGAAACGCGATGTACGGAAATTAACTAAAATGCACATATTTCTGTTCGCAGATACAGAAATGCTGGATCATTTTCCACTCATTATATGAAGGCAGAACTTATTCAGTCCCAGATGTTGTGCTGACGTTGCAAGAATGTGCATTTATGATACTATTTTCTTTTTCATCAACAAAGCCCCGTTGTCTTCTCAACTACACGATTTGTTCGTTTTTTCTATAAACTGCATATCTGATTATAGTTTGTAAGATTGTAGGTGTGAAATTCATTTGTTGTTAAATAGTTTGTAGGCCTCAAATGATTGTTTTACAATTGTATAATTGCACTAAATAGTTAAAGCTGTTCCCCTCAATGTGCAGTTATGAGCCAATCGAGATTTAGAAACAGAACTTGAACCCGTGTTACGTGTTTAAAATAAAAAGTTAAGAAAATCCCTTCAGATGCTGAAAGTGTGTAATTTGACCTTGAGAGCATTTTACCTTATCTTGAGAAAGATAAATGTTTCAACTGTAATTACAAGCACAGTTGCTTTCAAGGTTTTCAGAATCAAAATCAAGGAGCAGAAATGACCGCCTTGTGAGCTGAATTAACCTAAACCATTAACAGGATATTTCCAGGCAAGTTTGACCATCTTAGCTTGTATCGATGAGCTTCGTAAGAATATAAACCCATGAACCCACCCATATCATTGGCTAATCATCGGAGGTGCAATACACCTCTGAATGTGACCACAACGGCCTGTAACGCACTGACAGACTTCTCCCCTGTTACTGTCTTCTGCTGGTGGGCATTGGAGGGAGGGCAATGACCTTTTAGCAGGGGACTCCATCAGCTGGACCTCCCCAGATTCCCTGGGACAAATTGTCCTTTGAAGTGGTTTACAAGCTCTGTCTGCTTTCAGAACATAATGCACACATAAGGAATGTTGCATGTCAACGTCAGAGGTCTACAATCTATGCTGCTTGACAAAGTCCAATGCAGCCTATACAGTGTATACCCATTGCACTGAGATATTTGCTTAGATGCAATCTCAGAGCTTCTGAAAGCCTAGCACCAATTGTGTAGTTTAAAATGGTGCAAAACAGAAATAAATGAAAATCTGAACAAAGAGAACAGTTGAAAACCATGTCATAATGGATAATTTCCTATATAACTTCTGTGGTGTAATGTTACAGCTGAGGTAATTTGAATGTACTGTACGCTGCAAGTGTCTGATACGCTTGGATGGATTTGTCATATTACCCTGGCTGAGAAAGCACAAAACAGAAAAAGAGAAATTACAAAGAAAGTTCCAATGAGATACTACACGCATTGGTCGGTTTGCAGGAAGTAAATCATTTTTTTTAACCAGGCATCAAAGAGTTTTCCTCTTAATTTTCAATTTGTGAGTTTCCAAAATGTCGGAAATACTAAGAAGGAAATCTGTCAGTCGTACGCGGTGGCACTTCCTGCCTGAAGTGGGCTGGGCTGGTGTTCATCTGCGGAAGGGAGAAGCAGGCAGGGATCGAGGGGGCAGGGGGCAAGAAGGGGCTGCATCCGGGATGCTCTGGAGCCACAATAAAGCGGGGAATTGTTGTTTGAGATTATCCTGGGTGGAAGCCTGAAATGTGTTATTTAGTATGTAGACTGTCAGGATTTCCAGAGGCTGGCCCCCATCGTTTGACCGGTTCATAGGTCATTTGTTTAAAGTAAAGAAGAAATGCAAAAATAGATCAATATAGTTTCTCCAGCTAGGAGGCTGAAATAGTGAGCTTCCTGTCTTTAGCAAAACATTTTTGTACTGTGCTCTACGTTTAAATCTCGATATCTTTTTAGGTAATCATTACACATTAATACTCGCCCTACCTACCTTGCCTAGTAAATTTTACAAAACCACCCAGCATTTTTTCATGTCTATAAAAAAGTAGCAGGAATAAGGCAGCCCTACCTAATACCCTTTGTACAGGTGCAGTGCATACAATTAATGGCAATTTAACAGTTATGGAAAAAATCCATATTATGGAAGAATTCTCTCTCATTATCATTCATAATAAAGATGAACTGTCCAAAAAAACCCTTTCATAAAGGTCTCTGTACACCATGCAACTTTCAGCACATCAAACCAAATATTTAAATTATGAATATCATTGAGCTAATTCACTTTTAAATTAAATATTATGATGTAATAACACTGCATATAAAGAAGTCAGGTTCATATATTAGTGTGTATGAAGTTTATCAGTGCTGTATGTTCCTGATACAGCACAATCAACAGCATGAATCCTTAACTAAAATACATCTGCTCAGGCTCAGAACATATGCATGGCAAACTTGTGCATTGTTTTCCAATAATTGATGTGTGTCTGTGTGGGGGGTAAATTTGAAACCTGTTATTTTGATGTTGTGGGGACTATTTCATAAAAATCTGTGACTGCAATCAAAAAACGAAAAATGCTTAAAAGTCTTGTATTTTGTATGATTATTTATGATTAGGATTAGAGCTGGGTAGGGATTAATGTTGTCATTGTTGGGATTATGATTTTGACTATAGAAATGAATAGATGGCCTCACAAAGATCTGAGACGGTCTGTGTGTGTGTGTGTGTGTGTGTGTGTGTGTGTGTGTGTGTGTGTGTGTGTGTGGATTATGTTTATATTACATTACATGGACCAAATGTCCCCCTCAATGTAACAAAAACCAATTGTTTTGATGTTGTGGGTACCATTTTTCAGGTCCCCACAAAGATCTGTAAATGCAATCAAAAAACTAATAATGCCAAAAGTCTTGTATTTTGTTTGGTTGCTTATGGTTAAGGTTAGGGCTGGGTAGGGGTTAAGGTTGTCGTGTTCTAATTAAAGTTTTCCTAATACATATGAATGGAGAGTCACTACAAAGATATACAAACCAGTGTGTGTGTGTGTGTGTGTGTGTGTGTGTGTGTGCATGCGTGTTCCAGGTATACATTACATTGTGGAGATTGTGATAAAAACCTTTTTTTGACCTTGTGCGTACCATTTTTAGAATTTAATTTAATAAAAATCTGAGACTGCAATAAAAAACTAAAAATGCCAAATGTATTTTGTTTGATTACTTGCAGTATGGTTAAAGTTAAGGCTGGTACATGTCTGGCAGTAAGATGAACGGCTCTTTCCACAGCCCTATATGGTGGGAAAAGCACAGGACAATACTAATGAAAAAATATTTTATAGTAGTAAATTAAAAAAGCAGAAAAAACAGCTCCAAAACAGTACAGTACATGTTATAGCAGAAAACCGTTACACAATACAATATACTGTCATATATAAATATATACTATACAATACATTAAAAACAATCTTTCCTACTGTCTGCTGTCATGTTCACAGCAGTGAAATATAAAACTGATCATTGAAGTGGTTTAAAAAAAGGAATTTACATCACGTCACTGATAATAGTCAGGATATCCCCCTTGGCTCAGAATAAGTTAAAAACATCAACGTTTGCTGCACTGTATCATACAGTAAGCCTTTAATGCTTCTTGACCACAAAGTAAGCCACAGTCACATCATGAATAAATTATGTGCAATTTAGTGCAATTTATATTGTCAATTAAGTGCAATCCGTCCAGTCTCATGCCAGCTTAACACTATCAAAACAACTTAACGTAATGGAGATGATCACCTCTTGTCTTTTTCGTAATTTGCATGGCGCCTTTTCCCATACCCGAGTTCCCGTGTTTGGGACGCTTCTTCCCAAACTTGTGCATTTCCCAAAAGCCACAGAACTGTAATTTCGCTGGGAGGGGAAATCAGTCATTATTCTGCTCCACGGATATTATTTTGTTAATACTACAACAATACACCTGGTTTACAGGACAGAGACGACCTCAGCTAGGCCAAATTTATCTGTGTTTGGCTAAATTGGGTGTCTTTGTCTTACCTTAACCTGTACTTATGTTCTTGGCAACGAAGTAACAGTGATCAGCGGCTGGGTACACAAACACAGGCTCTCACGTGCCTGTAGTAGAGTGAGTGTCTACTGTAACCCCCACCTCTGCCCGCATCTCCAGAGCACTGACCAGCCCGCTGTTGCTCGCTGCCCATCCTCCAGGCGAAAAGATCAGCTTCCAGACCCGTGGGGCTCGAGGTCTGTTTGACAGTGCAGGGGATCGCGGCCATCTGTCAGCCGCCGCTCTGCCAATGACACGAACAGAGGTTCGCTTTTAACAAGCGCTACATTAAGAGCGCCGACCCGAACGCACGCTCCGCTGACGCGCTGCCAAGCGGAGCCGCGGGGAGCAGCCCACACCATCGGAATCCCCCACCTTCTGCCATTTTACAGTTTCAGCAGAGAGTGCTCCTCCATGCCATAGGAAGAAAAAAAAAACGGATTAAATAAGGTTTTAACTACATTCAAAAACAACATTTAAAGATATTTAAATAGGCTGATCATTATTTAACAATAAATGGTGTTCTTATTCATTTACAGACATGTAGTCAAAAAGTTTGCCAGCACGATGGATAGAGCATGGGTCTTCAGGGTGGGGCAAAGTCACGTGTCAAGCTATTTCAACCGACATCACCCGTTTCCGATCATATAAGATCAGCTTCTGTTCTTTTTTCTCTCTTTCAACGTTGTACCTTCCTACCATTTCAATAAACCCATGTCCATACCCAAACACCCAAAGTTCCATTTCCTTCCTTCCATACCTGTGTCACATGACTATATTCACTGTCCCACTCCAAGCAACTCTTACAATTTCCTGTATAACTTTGGATACAGCATTTCTAACTTTTTGGATACAACGTTTATAACTTTCCTATATAACTTTGGGTACAGCATTATTTTCTGTATCTGTTCTTAGAAATTGAAGTCAGATTGGCCCTATGGAACATGGCTGATGATAAGTGAAGTTGGTTTGGGAGGTTTAATGCATGAGAGTGTATCACAAATTCAGACTGTGGAAAAGGTAAATGTAGCATTCAGCTTGCTTGTTGCTGCAGAGTCACATGGTTTTATTCACTTGAGGTCAGGTGAGTTTGACAAAGAACTGTCCTTGCAAAGGCAACTCTTTTTTGCCTCCCTACAGCACAGGCAGCAAGTACAGAAAGGCACAGAGAGCTATAAAGAGATTAGCATGAGCCTGCCTGTTATTCATGGCTCCCCCCTTATATAAAAAAGTGCCCACTCATAAAACCCTACTGACCCAAACAGACCCCAACCCTCTTTACAGTAGTGAGGACCAAGTTGCCTGGCAACCTGTGTGCAGAAGTGTTTATCTGACGCCGAGTGCGGTGGTTTGTTATTCCATGCAAGTCACAGTTTCATTGCATTTCATGCCAATTTGTCCGGTCTGCATGGGAAGCTGTGTCTTCTGATGGAAAATCTCAGGCGTGAGACTCTGCTGCTGCTGGCTCTTTGTCAGACGAGCCTGAACCGATCCGATCCGAGCTCGTTACCGAGGCTCTATAGTCCGCGGTACAGATTATGAACCCGTGTAACACATCTGAGATGACGGGATATGACCTGAACTAAAATGAACATGATCATTTAGGTAAGCACACCACTCAGATATCTGAGAATATTGCCACCATATTTTTTATGCTGAAAATTAGACTGTCAGTATCAGAGGAAGACAGGTTCACCAAGCTGGGAGAATGAATTTGAAACCCCCAAAGTGAAAATATTACAGATCTACACTGAACAAAAATATAAACGCAACACTCTTGTTTTTGCTCCCATTTTTCATGAGCTGAACTCAAACATC
>JAODJW010000019.1:10691525-10701579 GCA_026777045.1 Hyperopisus bebe
GGGCCAGATTAGAGCCCCTGCCCCCCACCCCCCACAGCCTGATGCTCCAGTTTCTTACTCTGCTTGCCTGCTCACCTGACACCTTGTTAACAGTTTGTGGCCAGCAGGCAAAGGCACAGAGCAATGAGCCCACACTGGGAGGGCATGAAATTAATCAGGGGGCCCGGGGGCCCCGAGGCCGCGTGTCTGAGCGTCACATGCAGCCTGGGGTGCCCAACACCTCCAGTACTGTATTACCCCAAGCCGGCCGCCCAAGGGGAGGCTGGGCTGGGTTAAAGAGGTGCCAGCGGGCAGCTGTTCCAGGCCCCAGAGCCGGCTGCCAGTCGCCCGGTGGGCAGGCATGTCGGGGCGGGCGGGCGTGTCGAGGCGGGCGGGTGGAGCGGCGAAGCCAAGCGGCGGAGAGCCACCTGGTCCACAGAGGGCCGGCGAGCACCCAGCTCTGCCAGGAGGGTTAGCTTCACTTATTTATGACTGAGTTAGCATGACGCTCATGCCCCTACCCCCCCACCCACACACGCAGCTCACTCCCTGAACACCACAGCGAGGCATCTGCCCGCCTCAAGTATAAGTCAGGGGTGTCAATGGACCCAGAAAGATGCTGCAAAACTTAATTAACTGTTAATGCTTTTATTGAGGACTGCAGAGATTTTAGTAGATGATCCACATGCTTGCAGTTTCTGAAAAAAAAAAGGTTGATATGAGGTATACAAGCATTTGCACCTAAGCCTAACCCTGCTGCAGGCAGACAGGACAAGATGGGTGGCGTGAGCATAAGTTCACTGTAAGGCAGCTCGCTGTACAGCCACGGCCTGACCGACAACTCACTGTATGGCCGCGGCCTGACCGACAGTTCACTGTATGGCTGTGATGAGACCAGCAGCTCACTGTACAGCCACGGCCTGACCGACAACTCACTGTATGGCCGCGGCCTGACCGACAGTTCACTGTATGGCTGTGATGAGACCAGCAGCTCACTGTATGGCTGTGATGAGACCAGCAGCTCACTGTATGGCCATGACGGGACCAACAGCTCGCTGTATGGCCACAGCGTGTGTGCTGGGGCATCCATGTGGAAATTGGGCCCTAGGCCAGAACAGCAGTATCCCATCGCACGCGACAAAAGTGCTGGATGAACGGGGGAATGTATCAGTCAGGAGTGAGCAGCTAAGCCCACATGCAGCTCTCACTCTCATTGTGTGATCCAGGATATTGTTGCAGGAACATCATCCATCCATTCATCCATCTTCCACCCCAATCCCAGTCAGTGCTGTCAGCAGGCCTGGAGCCGAAATATAAAGGGTTGGGGTGCATCCTGGTCACACCCATTTATATGTCAATACTGTTTGAAGCCAATGTAACACCCTAGGCGAACATCACCCCCTTACACAGTGCCCCCTGTCTAAGGCAAAGTGAAATTGACTTGCAAGTCAGCACCCCCTCAGAAGATGGCTTCCGAGGCAACCCTATGTCGCCTATAGGATTCACTGTAGCAGTTAACAGAGAACACTAACACCAAATGAATGGACAGGGGGCATCAGAACTTCCCTGTGTTGTGCAGTTACACTTTGCCGTGTCAGCAAGCCTTCACATCTTAACATTTCCCCCTTTTACCGTAGGATCTGTCAGCGTTCCTTTCATTACATTACCAAGTGATTGTTTAGAATGCACAGACCCAGCTTTTGACAGCCTGAGAAGGATTGGACTGCTAAGCACTTGCTTTTAAGTGCAAAATTCCATTACATCGGTACACCTCCTGCCCATGTTGCTACCTAATGCCGTCTTGATTTCCCGCCACCATTATTGTGGGGAGCTGGAAATCCTCCCAAAATCCCAGAAAACCACCCGGGGTGATGAACCCAGTTTCCTCAAGGTGATGGCCTCAGGTCAGACACCAAAGTTCCCAGAGTTTTAAAGTCCCGCAGCTTCGTAGGTGCTCCAGTTAAGCGATTCCCAGAATGCCGAGGGACACCCCGGTCCAGGCTGTACACGGGACACGACGTGCTTGCCCACAAATTTCAGAAAAGCTACAAAGAGATATTAACCTGAAAGAACAACACAGCTCATCAATCATAAAAAATGAGCATCTGGCCCAGCACCCATAGAAGAACGTGGCCGGCAGCCCTAACACTGCATTGGCCTAATGAATCGACTGCCAAAGGGCCATTTATAGTGCCTTACGGAGCGTTCTCTGCTTCTGCGCACCACCGGAGAAGCAATAAATAAGGTCGCTGCTTTGGAGAGCTGCTGGGGGCTTATTACTATCTGATAGCTCCTCCCATCCCTAAACGGTGCCCTGGGAGCTCCCATAACAGAGCTAAAGACACCAGCAGTGTGCAGGTGCTGTTAACATAACAGCAACTGCAGTTACACAGCTCTTACCTTCATTTAATTGTAGAAGGACGACATACTGCATTAAATCAGCTTCCGGAGGTAGCCTGGGGGTGTAAGTATTATGTATGAAAAGGACTTAGCTTCTCTGGTGTGAAAACATGAAGTGTTTCTCTTTGTGCAGAATGACAGGTGACGTTTAACAGTGTCGCCCTCAGCAAGTGGTGGTTTAACTGGGAACAGAAGTGCCAGCGTGTACCCACTCCGGATGGGCCTGTCGCCTGGCACAGTCACGGGCTTAAATTCTCCACACTGTGAGGCCCTCCTGCATTTCCTGCATGAACTCCAGTGATGGCTGATTGGACAGCCCTATCCTGCAGTTATAGTGTCACCCATGACCCCCCCCCCCCCCCCCCCCAAGGCTATACGGGGGGGTTCCTGGTGTACAGCGAGGATCCTGGTGCTTTGAAACATGATGCAAGAGGCAAACAAAAAGGGGTCTGTTGGCAAGCTACCACAGGGGCAGGAGGTGCTATAAATTCAAGCCGGCGATTGGCTTGGCTGCCCCCCCCCATGCCGGACAGTGGCACCGCCATGGCTCTGAGTGCCATTTACCCGCCATGTCCCAGGGGCTGCCTGTCACTCCCCCCAGCCCTGTCTTTCAGATCGATTTGGAAGTCTTTCTGTTTCTGGATCTGCCCCCTCCCCCCCACCCGCTCTGCTCACGGTACCCCCAAGCCCACTGCCCTCCAGTAAGTGTGCCCATCCGTGTCATGGCTCCAACCAGAACTCTGAAGTACAAGCAGCCTTATTAGGGCTCTATTTGTCCATTGCTATATTTGCTTCGTGTGTGTGTGTGTGTGTGTGTGTGTAAGTGCTGGATAGGGGTTACGGTTGTCATGTTGGGATTAGGGTTATGCCCATAGAAATGAATGGAGAGTCCCCACAAAGATATAATTACAAACCTTTGTGTGTGTGTGTGCGTGTGTGTGTGTGTGTGTGTACAGTATGTGAGAGAGAGCAAGAGCAGGTATACCTTACCTTATGGGGACACAATGTCCCCATAACATAATGAATACCCATTTTTTTTCCCTTATGGGAACCAGGAAACTCAAAACTCAATTTAATAAAAATCTGTGACCGCAATGAAAAAACTAAAAGTGCAAAAACTCTTGTATTTTGTTTGGTTACTTATGGTTATGGTTAGAGCTGGGTAGGGATTATGGTTGGCATCGGTTATCATGAGCGGTCTCCATAAAGATATGCTTACCCAACATGTGTGCTTGTGTGTGTGTGTGTGTGTGTGTGTGTGTGTCTAATTTGCAGTCCGAAAGGCACGGGGGCGTAATCGCAGGATAAACATGGTGTCAGCAAAACGCAGGACAGCGGAGCCGGCTGCACAGCCGAGATGGGCGTGCCGATCGACTGCCCCTGCGGCGGTTTCAAGGAAATTGCCAAGCCCTGAGCATTGCGGCCACAGGACGCGCCCTTAATGCGCCAGTGGCATGCCTCCCTGGTACGCATTGATCCCGCAGCTGCATTATGCCTGCCCACAAATGCCACTTTACACCGAAAAAAACAGGGCGCACCTTTGACCTCCGGCAGGCTTTTGGTGGGGCGTGATGACTTCATGGTGCCGGCGTCACTGGCTGCCATCGTTATTGGATTAGGCTGCCCATAATGCATTTGTGGTGGCGTTACGAGTCTCGGTGGGGCTGCAGGTGTAGGGAGGGACCTGTACCCAGGCCGTAATGGGCTGAGTCCTGTTAAAGAAAGGCGCATATCTCCAGGCCCAAGAAACAATTAGGGAGTATTTATAGGGGCCCTCAGTGTGTAATGGGAAGACTGAGATGTTAAATGGCCAATGTCTCTTTTATCTTTCCGAGCTGGGACACTCAGCGTGAGCCACAGGGACGCCTTCAGAGTCCGCTTTGGGGAATGCTTTTTTTCCTGGATGCATTAAGCTCACAGATCCCACATTGGCCACACCCATCCCCTCTAACACCCCCCTCCCCCCCACCCCGGCTGACTGGAGCGGGAGAGCGGGATTCCACCGGACGGAAATGAAGCAGCACAGACATCCGGTGGTTTATTAGTGGGGGCCGGGAAGACCCCGCGGCGGATCTGCGACCGGAATATGCAGCGGGAAAGTGAAATGTCGCTCAGGATTAATCTGGCCTGGACCTGAATATAATGGTGAATGCGGTGAGAGTGCTATGCAGAAAGGAGCAGCGGCACAGCTAATGCTGGGGGGAGGTCCTCATAACTCTTCATAATCAGCTCTAGGCAGCAACAAGTTTACACTCTGTTAGTGCACAAAATCAAACAGCAGATAGACTGTGCTGGGCTATTCTATGGGAGCATGATGGGGCACCTCATCACACTGGGTAGAGGCCTCAGCTACAGCAGCATAACCTGCTAACCCGTGTTTGTCCCTGAGTCCCTGGCTCTTCATGTAGTCCCAAAAACCACTTCCCCTATTTCCGAGCAGCCCCATCCTTTCCACCGCCCCCCCAAAAATGTGCCCCCCTCCCTGACATTTCACACTGAGTGTGCCTGCCCGCCCGGCTGCTCGTGGATGAGCCCATCCACCGCAATCATGACACTATCTGTTGGGTTGCTAAGAAACCGGGAATCGTGTCAGGTCTTGAAGGAGACTCAATATAATTACAGTTACAAGGGACAGCAAATTTGCGGCACACAGAGGAGTGAGAAGGTGAACATTTTCCCCATTTTACCTATTTTTCACCACACTTGACTGCATCTATTCCATTACATGCCTTCTGACTCCTCAGTTAAGTTCCTGTGATAACCAAGTAACTTAAACCTCCAGTCAGTCCATCATGTTCCTCTCCTTCCATCCTGTTCCTTTAGTCCTGTCCCTCTCCATCATCCTGTTCTTCTCCTTCTATCCTGCCACCTCCTTCAGTTTTGTTCCTCTCCTTCCTTCCTGTCCACCACCTTAGTTCCTGTCCCTCTCCTTCCTGCCTGCCCACCTCCTTCCTTCCTGTTAATCTCCTTTCACCCTGTCCATCTCTTTCAGTCCTGCCTATCCCATCCTCCCATTTTATTCTATGAAAATATTCTTGGTTTGATTAGGCCTTGCATCAAAACAATAGCATCAAACCTAAGAAAATATTTTTTTTAAAAATACACAGTATCCTACAAGTAGTAGAATTATTCATTCAGAATAATTCACCTGACATTTAGAGTTAGTGTTTTTGTTTTATTTTTGTATTTGAAATAAATCTAAATAAAGTCATGATATGTAAATTCTTCCCACACTGGGAGTCAGTGTTGGATAAATGTCTTTCCTTGCCATTTTTCTATTTCCTGAGCAAGAAAGCCAGTTCTTCCTTTTTAACAGTTTGGGTAATATTTTAAAAGCAGCATTTACTGTGTAGCATACCTACTCTGGCTGTGTTAGCTAGCTGCCCAGCTCCAAATTAAGCTACAAATTCTCAGCAGCAGCCCTCGGTGATCAAATGGCAGCATTGTTTTCACCACAGACCACATCAGCGGCCCAGAGCCAGAAAATGTCCAGCTTTGTGCCTTCAGTATTAAGGCACCCCCCCCTGAAGCAACAGCAAGCGAACTTTGATTACCAGAAGATGTCTTGGCATGTGGGGCAAAAATCCTTAAAAGAAACTTAGACCATCAGAGATAAAAGTTACAGGGTACAATGACATGGGTTGGGTTGCTGATGTCTTTCTGGAATGAGCAAGCAGAATAGAGGCAATAAAAGAAAGCATAGCATCAAATGACATGCAAACGATCGACCCAATAAAACGGAAAGTTCTGTTAACACGGCGAATCACGAACAGTACAACACGGCCGAGGCAGGCATTGCAAGAGGGCCCGACAACAGAAATCAAATCCATTTTTACTGCTGAGACTAACATTCAGCAAATCAAAAGACCGCCGCAACCCTTTGTTAGAGAAAGATGGAATGAAATCGATGAAAAAAAATCGAATGGAAAGCGGCGGGTCACTGCAGACGCTCTGAACAAGTCACAAATGAAGATATGGTTAGAAAATACCATAACTTTTTGGGGGTAGCGGGGGCTTTTTATAAGTTTGGGGCATACAGGTAGGTCCATATATATTTTACTGCTGACACAAGTTTTTTACCGGTTTACTGAAATATATTCCAAAACTTATACACTGAATTAAAGCTGAAAGTCTGCACTTCAATTGCATCTGACTTGTTTCTTTTAAAATTTATAATGGTAATGTATAGAATGTAAAAATTGAAAAACTTTGTCTCTGTCCAAATATTTATGTTCCTGACTGTAGATTGAAGACACAAAAGACCTGCATTGAGGCCTACTAATTGAAGTAATTGATGATTTTTTTTCCGGAATCAGGAACACCTGCAGCCAGTGCTGCAGAGAAATACTAACGTGCACAACCCCACACCCCATCACCATCTCCGTCCCTCATTTATGATGTCACAACAGGAGGTCAAAAACCTGCCTTGACTGCCAATGGAAACCCACTTGATAGAGACAAAGTGCACAGCAGGCAGAACCTTTCAATATGACAATAAAATGAAAGTGACATGTCATGCTTGTCCCTGCACCCTCACACATATTCATGTGAAACCACTGATCCTGCAGTATTTATTAAAGCCGGTAGAGTTTAACTCACTTTAATGGCACCTGAGCAATGCTGTGTTATCAGCTGATCCAGTCTGTCACGCAGTCACAGACGTGACGGCGGATTATCTGATAGATTAGGGCGGGAGTGTTTCATCACCGTCTTCCCACAAATAAAGGCTTGGCCGGTTCCTCTCCTCCGAAGCTGCTCCCACAGTTTACAGTTTCACACCTCCTAGCAACTCGATGTTTGCTAAAGCAATTTGGGTTTAGCGCCTCTCTCAAGGGTGCAGTAGCAGACCCCTGCTGTTTCGTTTAAATTAGCCAGCCTGCTTGTTTTATTGGGGCTAACACGGCTTACCAGCTCCAACCTTACAACACATCATTTCACAGAAACATTAAAAGAGTTTAGGTCAATCACCCAAGTAGGAAGCCACAGAGAGCTGTTACTGCAGATCAGGATATAGGTCAGGAAATATGTAAGCTAGCTTCTACACCATGCCAAAAAAACTCCAAGATATTTCAGCTACAAATTCATTGATATTTTTCATAATAAATAACAATCCACAAACAAGGTAGAGCTCTTCAGCTCTTACTAAAGACAGGAACAGGCGCCGGGTCAGAGTCCACAGTAAGGTGGACACAGATAAGTGGTTTGCGGCATACTTGACTATAATAATAATCTTCCCAAATAATAATAATAATAATAATCTTCCCAAAAAAGTCTTATCATGGTATTTTTACAGGATGTCTGATATTTGGTGAACTGAGCTTATACATGAGTCACTGCTCTTCTAAACATCTTACAGGGTCTCACATTCTCACTTCATCCCGTGCTTCCTTGGATGACTAGATGGGCGGATGGACGGATGGATGGAATTCTGAGCAAGGTGACCTTAATATTTCTTGTAGTCATGGAGGGGCTGGTCACACGCAGCCTAAGTTGAACAGCAAAGATTACCTTAAGTCAGCAATGTGAATACATACAGTACAATGTGTCCCAAACTTCACCCATTTTCCAATTTCAGAGAATTTAAACATTCATTCACATGAGTTTATATAGAGTCTAGAGTATCCGTCTATTTTGCAAAATATATCGGCCTCAATTAAGAAAACATTGTCCCTCCTATCAGTACAACTAAAATTATGTTATGTTTTTCTTCAATACAGCGTTATTAGCAAACTGTATATGACCTCTTTGGGTTTGCTGAAAAACCATTTTTAAATTTCTGTATCTTTAAAAAAGTCTTCAAATTTTGGCTTTCAACAATTAAGTCTGAATATAGAAGAGAAATATGATGAAATCTCTCTTGCATCAGAATTTATTGGCTGGTTTGAAAATGTTGTTGAGGAAGAAATCATCGATTTTATCCCATTTTTTCACATGAATTTGTAAGGATAATTATTTTACTGTGGAAATTAAAAGATACAAATGTAAATAACAGTTGTGAAGAGGAACATTAAGAAAAAGAGAATAAATGTGCTCTGACAGACACTGTTATATTTAATAGTAGCTATTATGATTTAATAAAAACAGACTCCCAGATGAGATGTGTAATTATTTCAGTAGTAAGAAACCAAACAGGAAAATACAAGATAGGTGAGTATACCTATACTGTATCAGAATTATTATTATTAGACTCAAACCAGATGACAAAAAAAAACAAATAAATCATTGCCTTTCAAGCATGGCAATAACATCCTGTGCTGCCAACACTTGTGGCAGTACATTTTTTGTAGCTTAGGTCTTTTACACCATTTGATAATTTGAGAGATGCACCATATAGGAAAGCTATAAGGATATGCAGATAAGACAATCTCTCTCTCTCTCTCTCTCTCTCTCTTTCTCTCTCTCTCTCTCACACACACACACACACACACACACACACAGCGAGAAATTCCACACCGCCAAGCCCAGTCACGCCCAGCCCTCTTCTGGATACAGATCGCAATGCCGGTGCCTTCAGTTCCCAGTTACCACACTCTGTGCCATTCGTTTCCAGTGCTGGGGAGCCCAGTCCTGTATACAATAAGAAGGGATTGTAATCCCTGCAAATATTTAATTGACCTGTATATAGATTAAATCTGTACACATACATTCATGCCAATGACACAACATAGGAAGCCAGCTGTATGAGAGTCATCACCCTCTTCTGACACGCCTAATGTGGGCAACTGAGATGTTGCCCACTCAAACCATATACTCCTGTGAGCCCCGAGAGGTTTGGGGGGGGCCCTTTAGGCTGCAGACTGTCACAACACTAGAGGGAGCAGGGGGGGCCCTGAACGTGGAGGTTCAGATGTTTTTAGGCTTAGCCGGCTGATGGTGATAGCTGCCTTCTAAACTATACTGTGACGCAGACTGACAAGTATCTGCACCTTCAAACTGTTACAGTTATCGTTTCCTGCTGGAGAAAGCCTGCTTCTGAGTGCTTTTACTAGTGCACTAGTTATACAATACACTGCAGATCAATTCTAAGTTATTATATGTAAATCAAACTGCTGTGTTGAAATGCTCTCCATTTATAGAACGAATCCATCAGCCCTCTGTGTAGGCCGGCATCTCTGCACACTGAAGGCCGTCGCATCCGCGCGGGGTGTTCAGATCCAATTTAAGATCACGGAAATGTGAGCAAATCAGGTGAGGAGCAGAGCAGAACTGGACGTGTGCAGAGTTTCAAACACGGCCTGTGTGAAACGGGACGTGGCTAAACCGCCCTAAATTCCCTGACTTCACTGGGGACCCATGTGAAGGTAGGGAGACAGCGGCGGCTGTGCACAGAGGGCAGGGTGAGATTGCCTTTTCGCTGCTGAATCTGCATGGGGAGCTGAGGAGATGTCCTTTTAATGGCTTTAATAACGCCCCCGGGGGTCCATCCGTCATGTCCCAGTAGCTGCACAGAACCCCTGATACTTTCCATAATAGCCATGTCTTAAGCTGGGGTCCCTGTAGGATGCCTATCAGCTGCCTTGGTAATTACAATCTCCCAAGTGCCCCCCCCCCCACACCTTCTTCCACAAGGCAATTGCCCCCCTTCTATGCCCCCTGTTCCCCATTCTTATCACCACCAAACTGCTCTCACATCCCTGCCCTGTGTCACCACCTCCACATCCCCACACCCCCATAC
>JAODJW010000019.1:10704930-10722078 GCA_026777045.1 Hyperopisus bebe
GGAAAACAGAAGTTCAACAGGCACATATTTTTAAGAAAAAGCAGGGAAATCACTTGGCATGAGACCTGGCTCTCTTCACCTTGTGCTGCTGAAATAAGGCTTTATCATGTGCATCCATAATTGCTGTTATTACATCGTAATTGTGTTATAGGAATTATGCGCTGTGGCGGCCCGCACTGAGGAACCTGCAGCCGGTTTCCTGCCAGAGATTGACGGTAATAATTACACGGCACAAATGCATCAGACACTTTTCTTAACAGCTCCATAATACAACATAAAATGGTTTGGAACCAAACACCCTCAGCAGACAGTAAAATCTTCTGTGGCGTGTCACAGAAACAGGTCAGACATAATTCACAGTTTTCATATGGATGAGAAACAAGCTCCATTGAAAGGGTAATTCAGCCCTAGCAATTGCAGTCGCATCCGTCGTCATAAACTCTTTGGGAGACTCACGTCATATGAAAGCAGCAGATCCCAAAATTGCTACTCTTTCACTGTTCGGTCTGGTGTTTCCGGAGAAAACAGTCAGGAGCAGAGTTTACATTTGTGAAGTGTACTCTGGCAGGTTGGCACTTACCCCATGCACAAGAGGAGCTTAGCCATTGGGGCCGCCTCTGACAGACGCCTCAGGTAATCTGTCTTGTCAGGAGCAGCAATTCAATGTTGTTTCATTTGTCCTATAAAAAGGAGGACGTTTTTATGGGTGTGTCCATCTTTGTTCCAATGGACAGCTTATGTTATGCCATAAAGAATGGGACACATTCCCATCCAAAAGAGGCTTTGATTCAAAGAGACAGAACTTTCTCTGATTTAGGCCACTTTGTAGGGAAGGCACTCAAGAAACTCAGAGGCCGTTTTTGCGGTTCTGCTTTCTCCGGATTTGGCGCTTCTTTGTGAGGTCTGAACACATCCTGAAAATCCCAAACGAGGATTAATTAATGCAGATCAGCACACATGATGTCTAGTTACCACGTGCCCAATATGTTACAATTACATGGAAACCATTTGTATTATCTCACATTATCTTTGTTTCCAGAGTTGCTAATTGAAGAAAATCTCCTTTTTCTATGTGCACAGTGGAAATCACGTACCGTGGCTTTAATTACATTTGGTAGTTTGGCTTGGGAAGAGGCAACGTCTGCCAGAGGGTGTTTAGCAGTCCGGCGTAACGAGGGAAGCCTGAAACAGAGCAAGTCACTGAATTCTGATTCCTACGAGTCGCATTCGGGGGGCAGGGATGCGCGACACATGCACACATGGAAGGAGGCTAATGCTGTCCGGCTGAAGATCAGCTCAGCCAACAGGAGCATTAGAGATGGCTTTCATTTCAATGGCTGTCTCCGAACACTGACAAACACTCCGCATAAATGGCTTTGCTGGGGCGCAGCTTCCCTGTGATCTATTCCTGTCCATAAACCTTAATGTTTCTATAAATATAAGGTACGGGGACCCATTTTCTCAACAACGTTTTTAATTATGTAAAAAAGTAAGAACTGAAGAATATTGTTTTAGGTTCAGCTGGACTCAAGCAGAGACAGCAATGTGGCTCTTCTGCAATGTTTTAGCTAACCATGAATATTTCAAAGTACGTGTTTTACCGGTAATAAAATCTAAATGAGCAAAATAAGGACACTTTATTCCAGGAAAGAGAAATTAATGGAAAAAATGAAAATTCTCCATAAGGTTCACAATACTGTACTTGTGGGGCGGTTACCCATCTTAAACATTGACACAGGCTGATCTTTTATGGGAAGAGTAAAGCAAACCCACAGGCAGTTATTTGAAATAAGCGTCAGTATGACATATTCAAGTGTGAGCAGCCTGGGATGTATGAAATGCTTTAGTACAGTCGCTACCGGTCTCATTAGCCATTATTTCCTGAGCGTGTCCTTTCAGATGGGGGAGGGGGGTTCATTCGGCCATCCGTCACAGGGACCTTTTGCACATCATTTGCATGGGGGATGTGGTGGCTCAGTGTTCATGTGACCATCCGTCATGTGACAGCAGTGAGCCTGGAGGAAAGGCAGGGAGGGCGTCAGCGTCGCGCCTGCTGCCTCAGTAACGGCCACCAACTTCCTCGCATATTTCCTCTCTTCCCTCCTGATTATTATGGGGTTTTGTAAGATAAATAGCCTTTGCTGGCAGCAGGGATTATGAGGGTGTGTAACAGGGCAGCTGATGAGAGCCAAGCACTAATACATCACAGTCCATCCATCTATCTTCCATACTACTTATTCAGTAAGGCTGAAGCCTGTCCCAGGATGAACAGGGCAGGGGACACCCTGGAGGGGGCACCAGTGCTTCTCGGGGCACCCCCCCCCACACACACACACACACTCATATGATCCTATCAATTTTAGTTTCTTGATTGCAGTCACAGATTTTTATAAAATTGTGGTTAATATTGTGGAGACTTCAAAATTGTCCCGGGCTTTATCACATTATGGGGACATTTGGTCCCCATAATGTGGAAAATACAAACCCGCACACACACACATACACAATTCAAAGAGAGCAAGTGACCAACTTGACCTAACAGGCACCTTACTGACAACGTCAGGAGACAAACCAGATACCTGGGTAACATCACGAGACTGGGTGAGGCTGAGACACCTGGAGGCAAGCAGGGTGTAGTCTGGGCACTTCGTGGCAAGCGGACTCAGGCAAAGTGGCCCTCAGGGGAGTGGGAGCCTGGAGCACGGGCAGAGTGGCCCTCCCTGGACCGGGAGTCTGCCGCGTGGACGGAGCAGTCCTGTCTGGGCCGATAGCCTGGAGCATGACCTCCAGGGGTGCGGTAACGGCGAGACGGGCTTGGAGGAATGCCACCGGACTCACTAGGGCCGGACGCTAGATGCACGGTGGCGGCCTGTCCTAGGCAGGGCTCCGGAGGCTCCAGGTCTGGCGAGGAGGCAGCCACAGGCATAGCTCGCTTCTTCATCCTGTGATTGGGAACCACTGGCAGGGCTGTAGCGAGACGCAGGGAACCAGTAGGCCAATCTATGGCAAGTTGCGGGGTGGGTCCTCAGTGATGTGCTGGGGAAAGCCAGGGGGCTGACCGACTTCACCCTCAAGAAGCCACTGCATTTCCCCCATACAGTGTCAAACCTTCTCTGCCTCCTCAGGATCCGAGTCGAGGGTAAGCCCCGCTTGCATCTCCCCTGCTCAGGGGACCTTTCCCACATTGGGGTTGAGCCTCCACTCCCGGTGGGCAACCAGGAAGGAGATTCCTCAGCTTGCAGACAGGGAGGCTCATCAAACTCCTCATGCTCGTTTAGCTCCTCTAAATCGCTTTTGCCAAGCGGGTCGATCAGCGGGTTGTCCACAACTCATCGAGATGAGTAGACCAGAGGCTCGCACTGAGGTAGGAAGCTGGGTGCAGGGAAAACCAACAAAGCAGAGATACAGAGCAGAAGAGTCTCCCAGGTTTAGTGACTAGGCTGTTTGTGGAGTCTTATCATTCTGTCACAGCTGAAGGAGCATATGACTCAAGGAGGGTGTTTTAGGCAAAACAAAAAAGGCTATATTACAACAAAAGTAAACAAACAGGGACTGGAAATAAAAGTGGACCATGAGGGATCAAAACAAGAAGGCTAGACATAGGAAGACCATGGTGCTAAGCAGACAGGTAGAGCAACATTAATGACTGGACTGGGGAACGCCGCACTGGGAGGTATGTATATACTACACTAAGGAGGGAGCGAACGAGAAGCAGCTGGAAATGATTAACACAAGGGTTAGGAATGAGAGGTAAGAAAAATGAGTATCAGGCGTGGCTTGTTTGACTCACACTAGGGAGGAGACAGGGGGGTCGGGTGGATATAGCAGGCAGGACATGATACTAACTTGTACGAAGAAACCACAATTGCTTAGTGCACCAATATAATCTGATCAAATCTGTGATTAATTTCATCACAGTTGCACACATTTATTTGTACACTTAATTGAACCTGTCTCTACCTAACAGAAAGGTATGGTAAAGCACCATGGCTGGGCACATCCTAACACACCATTTACATGCCAACACACCCAAATTTCCAGATGTTACAGTTACATGGTGTCGCTGAAGTGAGCAGAGCAAACTCCACTGCACCTGGTACACAAAACACCTTCCGGGACCTTGGTACACAAAACATACTACGCCCAAAAGGAGCCCCAGGGCCGTAGGCAGAGTTTGATGTTTGCACTT
Organism: Hyperopisus bebe; assembly: GCA_026777045.1. Lineage (NCBI taxonomy): Eukaryota > Metazoa > Chordata > Actinopteri > Osteoglossiformes > Mormyridae > Hyperopisus > Hyperopisus bebe. The sequence continues at coordinate 10,709,120 of JAODJW010000019.1, forward strand.
GGGGGGGGGGGGCGGCGGCAAAGAACCCGCATCCTGTTTATTCTATGTATTAATGCACATATCTGATGCACACATAACCTATTGTAATTAATTGCGATTTCAACCCATGCGACTGGGGGGGGGGGGGCAGAATGCGCCCCCCCCACAAACTCTGATCTAGCCCAGAGTATAAAGGAGCCCCACACTGAAACTGAATTAATTTGCACTGAATTGGTTCTCAGAGGGGATTTAGGATATTTTTTTTAGTTCATGTACTTTACTGCTGTTCAAATAATATAAACTTATATTTTCTATTCATGACCAGTCATGTGAAAGTAGCTGTCTCTGCTGGACATCAGAAGGTGCTTTTTGGAAAAACCTCCAAAAAAAAACGCATTAGTATCAATTGTGAGAAGCTGGAAAGAGATGAATGGTGTGTTTGGACCTGGAAGCATCCCAGGAACTTCTGACTATTATTGTTAAATGGCAACTGTGACTTAATTAAATGATTGTAATTGTAGTTCTTTAATTTGCTTCATATGTGCCTTTTGTCGTTCTTGCTATGATAAGAGTGCTCCTCTCCAGCAGGTCTATACCAAAAGACCTGGAGAAGACCAACAGGTGGAGGGGCACACATTCCTCTCACTGTGATTGACTGTTAAGCATTCTGAGGTTTTTGGGACCGCCCAAATGAATATGACACAGAAAAAACAAAGAGGGCCTTCCTACAGTTATTTTCTATATTACATAGTATTCCATCATTTGGCTTTATAATATACAGGCATTAGAATCCACAAAATAAACGCTCATCCTGTTTGTTTGTTTGTTTGTTTGTTTGTTTGTTTGTTTAAGGCTGTATGTCGCTACTAGAACAAATATGGTGGGAAGGGTCATGCTAATCATAACACATCCTGCAATAGAAAGATGCGTCCTGTGAGAAAGAAGCGAGTGACCTGCACAGCGCCCGCTGCGGCCCAGTTGGCGCGTCTCGCATGGAGCCACAGAGCCGTGTCCGCACCCTTATGAGCGGGCCTTCTGCCGCGCCTCACGTCTGTGTTGCCGGGCCTGCCATTCCCAGATGGCTGTTCGGAGTCTTTGTCGTGTTCCTTCCGGAATCAGCGATCCTGATAAGACCGAGGTTGAACACCAGCCTTATGGTCTGAATGCGGCCATAGCTGGAAGGTTGCACGTGAGATGTGCACAAAGCTGTATATGCACGGCTAAAATGAATGCAGCACTGCATTACTGAGTATGGAAGCACTGAGGCCTCACACCTTCCCGGGTGGCGTTTGTGTGCCTCCCTGTGTCACACAGGCTTTCACTGATCACGCTGATTCCTTCCCACAGCTCAAAGACTTGGAGTCAGGCTTATTGGCTCCAAATTGTGTGGCGTGTGTGTGTGTGTGTGTGTGTGTGTGTGTGTGTGTGTGTGTGTGTGTGTGGTATATGTATATATTACATTGTGATTTTTTCGGTCCCCACAGGGTAACCTCGATTTTTTAAAAATCTGTGATTGCAATAAAAGTCTTGAATTTTGTTTGCTTAGTTACAGTTAAGGTTAGGGCTGGGTAGGGGTTAAGGTTGTTATTGATGGGATTTGGGTTTTGCCCATTGAAATGAATGGACAGTCCCCACAAACATATGAATATAAACATGTGTGTGTGTGTGTGTGTGTGTGTGTGTGTTGTTGTTGTTGTTGTTTCCGTCCCATTCATGGTTTAGCCTAGCCTTCTATTCTATATTGCCCCACTCCCATGACCTTGACCATAGTAAGTGGCTAGAAGATGGATGGATGGATGAATGGATAGTTAGATGGATGAATAGATTAAATATGACATTAAAAATGTTCTTCCAAACTGTACCTGTCTTCACAAAACCATGTGAGTGAACTTCAGGACAATCCATCAAACACACTGGAAAACACCATGCAACCTCAGCTTAAATATATCCAACCTCCCTATGCCCATCATGTTCAAAAGCAACTGCTAAGTTTTCACGTGGTGGAACATGAACATCTACTAATATACTAATATAATATATAATAATACTCCGGTGGCAATCGAGGTTTCTGTACAATCGTCCTGGTAGCTGCTACTGGCAATCTACGTGCTGTGATTGTTTGAGTCATTAGCAATTGTTGATTGTTTAATTCATTAAGAACTGTTGATTGCCTGTGTACATTGATTGCTTGTGTTTACAACTCCACTTCTAATTCTATTAAGCTTGTGCAGATTTCGCAACTGGCTTTTTAAACCCTAAAATGTGGAGATAGTACGTGTGCACACCTACACTTGCCTGAAGGAATAGTTTTTTTCTAAACACCTGGGGTTAGGAAAAGAGTGACAACCCAAGTATTTTAGGTCATGTTAACTTTGTTTCATTGGTTCGGTGCTTGGTTTAGTACAGGTAAAGTTCCAAAACATTTTATTATTTTCTTTCCTTTAGTGCCTCCCGTGCTTCTTTCCTTAGTAGGGACAAGTACCCATCTTGGACTGCTGTAATACCCTGCAACATTGTATATATTGTATATATTTAATTGTGAATAGTTCCTTGAGCATCAAAAGAACAGAACCTTATCCAGCTGTGTTTTGGTTACTCCGTTGTGGTTCCCTCTGACCCAGACCACATGTTTATGTCACCTGACCTAGACCAGATGTCATAACATGTGTCATTCAGCAGCCTGCCTGACAGCAGCCCAAATTTTGTCATTCAGCAACATGCCTGACAGCGGCCCCAGTTCTGTCATTCAGCAACTTGCCCGACAGCAGCCCCAGTTCCGTCATTCAGCAGTCTGCATGCAGCCCCGGTTCCGTCATTCATCAGTCTGTCTGCCTGCAGCCTGGATTCCGTCATTCGCAGCCAGCCTGACAGCAGCCCAGGTTCTCTCATTCAACTGCCTGCCATCTCTGTGCCCACTGCTTTCTTTCTGCTGCTTGTATTTGGCCCCCAAGATATCGAACTCCAGCTTACAGTCCCTACAAAATGCAAATCGCCAGCCTTTGTGATTTTATTACCGCAGCGAGGGCCTCATTCCATATAAATTATACCACTGCTGCTGCTAATAGGGCCAAAACAAACTATGGTTGTTTATGAATCAGCTTATGTGTTCAGAAGAAATCTACTTAAGGACTTTATTAACAGGCATTTTACTTATCTAAATTGTTTCACATCGCTCATCGGGCTCTTTCGGCTAGCTTGCAGGACAACGCGTTTACAGGTTATTTTAAAGTGTTTAAATCACTTTCTCACAGCCAGATCTCCTATAACAGAATGTTTTAATTTCACGCCCTGTCAGTGAGACAAGACCATATATCGCTCATCGTGGGACAAAGTACAAAGACCCACAGATGCCTTTAGATGATCGGTCATCATCGTTCATCAGCGTACTGGCCTAAAGGAGGAGGAGACAGTAACACCTTTCTGATTACGCATACATCCATTTATCAGTGGAGACTTCTCTCCAAAACAGCATACAATCCAGAAAGCAGGGTCAGGCGATCCCTGCAGCATTTGGGGATTAAGGGAATTGTTCAGGAGGCCAACAGAGAAGTTACTCTGCTGACCAGAGGACCAGCAATCTCCTCATCACAGGAGCAGCACCCCAATCTGCTGAAGCACACATCAGCCCATGCTTGATTAAGTTTCTGCATTTACACAATGTACCTCATTAAGTAAACCAATGTTACTTTACAAATCTTGGAATATGAGGTTCCTGTCACATTCAAACTTGAAATCTATTCACTTTTAGCTTGATATGGAACAACAGAGAGAATATTGAGATAATACAAGGATAATATACAGAGACTATGGTAAAACTATACATGAGCAGGACCTCACCTAAGCCTCAAACATGTCTTAAGGAACCTCAAACTGTGTTTGACTGGACACTCATTATATTAATATTACCATTACTTAAATTTATTAATTGCATTCAGCTGTGTTTTTTATGGTGCTAAAGAATCTTTAGAAAATTGCCTGCCAATATGAGCTAGATAAATACAGGTGTGCTTTAACGTTCACACACACTTATCTGATTAAGAACAAGGTGGGCTGCTTCTCCCACTTTCAGCTCACACTGAAAGCCTGGCCATCTCCCCCCCCCACCCCCCAGCTCCAGAGCAGTGACCATTGCCTGTTATTTATGCACATGGGGGTGGACGGGGTCTCAGGTCCCCGTGTTGATAATGTCCTCGCAGTGATAGCTCAGGGAGGCCAAATGGCCCATTTACTGACTCCAAATAGCACGTCGCTCCTGCAAATAGCCCCCCTCCCGCTTATTTAGCAAACTCGTGCCGGAATGCACCTCTGAGGTGTGTTTTACATCGAGCCCAATGAAGCGGGAATTGCCAGCAAAGTTGCAGAGGTTAGAAGGGAATGAGCTGAGAGTGCTGAGTGAGACCGCACCGGAGGAAGGCCAACTCAATTATGGGCGCGAGAGGCGAGTGCAAGCCAGTGGCCAGCTGCAGGCGGGCAGGGTGCGGGCAGGAGCCAGGTGGGCAGCACAGCATTAAGCTTGGGCCCTGCGCCATCCTACATGTACATGGGGGGATTTTGTTTAAGCTTAACTAATTTGCCCAGGGGTGCCACAAGACACAGAGGGGAGGAAGGTGATGAGCATTGAGCAGGTGCACATTTCACACACCATTTAGTCACCTTCCAACCCCCCCATACACACCTCTCCACCCTTTAACCACTGATAAGAACACCCCCCCCCCCCGCCGTAAAGCCCATGTCAACCACAGGTAACATGAGGGTGCCACAGATGGCAGCAGTGTCACATGACGGGCTCGGTAACTGGCATCGCAGTCGGCGGTGGCGCTCATGATTGGCCAGGTGGCTGCTAAGCCTTGGAGAGACCAAAGTGAGAGATATACTGACGTCCAAATGCTCGGGGGAGACGCACAGCCCCCTGTCCGCCATGGACCCCACAGGAAAACAGCATTAAATACACAAGAATCAGATTCTGAGTTGCATAACAGATGCAATGATACACGCATACACCCTTTACCGCAGAAACCACAGCACACAAGAGTCTCTGAGAGAAAAGGCACCTCAGCCACGTCCCAGTACTGCATTGGGGGGGGGGGGGCAGTGGGCGCATGACAGCCATAACCCGGGGTGTCAGGAAAACAGGGCCAATGTTTATTTATTTGCATGAAGAGGCAAATGGGATGGGGGCTCAGTTTTGACCACGCCACCCCCACCACTGCCATGTCTGATGTACCATCAAAGAGGGGCATGGGGGCCTCTTCCGAAACCCCCGTATTAGAACAAATACACTGGCTTTATGACTCACACAGCAATGCCACTGAAACACCTTCCTATTGTGTCCTTTAATCGCTCCAAGGCTACCCTGAAGCCATCTGTGTCTTTTTCTATATTTTGTCCTTTGAAAAGATCCGTTACCAAATAATAATTCATGAAACCAAAAAAAAAAAACACTCTTTGCGAAGGCCAAGTGTGTTTAATACAGTGAATGCCTTTGAGTGTGATCGTATGGGCTATATGATCACATGATTTGGTCATATGGGCCAGGGTTGCATCTGTGGAGCATGAGCGCCCCCTCACAGAAGGGCTGGAGACGCATTAGCAGAAAACATCAAAGGCACAAGGACATGGAGCAAAGCATCATGGGACACACCAGCCAATGTATTGGCTTCCATGGACTTCGTATGTGCATTTACATACTCCATGTCATTGCGGAGAATAATGGGTCAAAGGATTGTGGAGGGCTCTGAGGGTGGGGATGTGTAGGTCTTCGTATAGGACCAACAGTTGCCAGTTCATGTCCCATAAGGAGGCCGGCTTTGGAATCCATGGGAAGGAACTTCGAAGTTCTCCACTGAACCTCAACGCTCTCGTGAAATACCCAGCCTCAGAAGTAGATAAAAGCCACTTTTGTCAAAAGCAGCACCAGCTGGGATAATTGTGAGAATAATTATGGGGACCTTGATATTGTGATTGATGATTAAGATTAATCAAGGGAGAAGATTCCGTATCATCCCTCTATTGTAGAGATAAAGGAAAATCCTGGGTTCAGGGGACGAAGATGAATCATCAGCGGCAGTGCCATCCAGTCCGGAGGACACATGCGAGCTCAGCTGGTGTCACCAATGATCATGTGACTCATGTCTCCGTGAGTCCCCCAGTCTTCACCCCACCGCCCCCACCCCGCAGAACGAACTGCCACATATAATTATGACAGATGACACAATCTCCACCAGCCACCTCATTTGCCAGGGGGGGATCACACCCATGCAGCTTCCTGTTGGCTTTAATGACTTTTTAATAGAGCACGCTCACAAGGCCGCATCGCCGGGGTGTCAAGGGAGGGGGGTCTGATGGCAAATCATCCACCATTAGGACGCCTGTCGGTGCAGGCGGCACCCTCCACGTTTGCCTCCCTGCTGTCGACCCCCATGGCCTCCATTTCTTCCAGGCCGGAGCACCTGTCTGCGTTCTCCTGTAGTTCTCTACCAAACATGATCAGCACAATTCCCCCCAGCAGGGGCAGATTTGCTGACTTCTGCATCTGGCAGCCAGCATTGACACGCAAACACCGATCCCCAGCTGCTCGTGCCATAAACAACATCCATTACATTTACCCATTCGATAGATGGCACAAGTGCCCCCACCCTGCTTCAACACTGCTACCTCTCTAGAACACACAGCACCGAGGCCCTGAGCACAGAAAGGCTCAGGCCTCAACCAGCGCTGTAGTATTCAAGTCCAGTCTGGGTTTGAGGTCACCTCTTCAATTGCTCGGTCTTGTTTTGAATTGAATGCATTTCTGCTCATTTTAGAATCAGTCTCAAACTAAAGTGTATATGGGTCAAGCTCCTAATTTGAGAGGAAGACACAAGACACAAGACTTCTTTCCACCACAGTGATAAACTTTCTCCTGCACTCTCAAGATAACAATTCATGTTAAAACAATTAAAACACAATTCATATTAATTAATATGAAATTAGTTAATACCCAGTTAATAATAATTTATTACTCAGCTCATTGTATTGGCTGTATACTGCACTGATATTATTATATTTTATTTATTTTTAAAATGACAGGAGTGTAACACTACCTTGGAAATCCCTTCAGTGCAGACAATATGTCCGTTAACTGAGACTTTATTCAATTTGTCTACGTTAACCACAAAAGTTAGTATAACCAATGAAAACTTGCTTTGATTTTGAACATTTGATCAGGTTTGCAGCAGTATCTTGTTAGGTATTTATGGTTAAATACTAATGTACAATGGATTGCCTTCCAAAAGTATCTCCTGATTTTGTTTCTGTTCGTATTAAAAAATAAAATGCTGTGTCCCATTCTCAACATATTCAGAACAGAATATGTTTCATAGTTGGTACCCTGCTGTCACACTAGGAAATGTGGAAGCAGGACCAGCGAGACGAGAGATCAGGGAAAGCAGGGTTTATTCGGTTTAATCGAAATCTATCCCAAATACAGGACACAGGAACACATAACGTTAATGACACGACTGGGGAAACAGACTTGAAAGCGGAGTGAAATACACAAGACTAATGGCAGGAAACGTAGAACAGCTGGTGAACGTAGGAATTCCACACAAGGTTAACGAGAGGGCATGGCACACAGGAGGATCGTACGAGCTGGGCATGACAGAACCCCCCCCAAAGGCATGCATACCGGGCGTGCCCAAGGGGAGCGACGGGACGAGACCGGGGACAGTGGACCTGGAAAATAAGAGCAACAATGTCAACGGGGCACTGGAAACAGGACAGACACACAGACCAGGCACAACGGTAGCAACGAAGACAACAACTGACAAATCCCGGGCAAGGCAAACAAGCACAGGGGCACCAAAAAACACAGGGAGAACACCAATGGGAGGAATGAAGGGGCCAGGAATGAATGAAGGAGAAACAGAGGGACGAGGAGCAGACACACGGGGGACAAAATCAGGAGGTCTGAAGGCAGACGAGGGGAAACGGGGAGCCCCAGGGATCCCAGAGGGTGAGAGGCAGCAGCCGAAGGGGCTCCAGGGGACCGGGAGGACGTAGCTGGAGGGACCCTCGGGGAACGTGAGGTAGGACCAGGAGGGGACCTTATAGGGGGCGAAGAAGCAGGCAAGGAACAGGCAAAGGAGGCGAGGAGGAAGTCAGAGGGGGCACCAGGGGAGGTGAGGAGGAAGATGAGGGGGACTCCGGCGAAGGGGAGGAGGAAGGTGAAGCCGCAGGAGGTGACGGCATAGCCACAGCTGGTTGAAGGCGCAGCCAACCGACGAGTCAGAGTGGGGGAACCCACAAACGACTGACGAGTCGAAGCAGGGGAATTCACAGGCGACCGATAAGGCGTCAGAGCCAGGGCCGAAGGCAGCTGATGAGGCATCGGAGGGGAACCTGCAGGCGACCACTAGGCAGGAGCCTGGGGAACCACAGGTGACCGCCGAGCAGGAGTCAGAGGACTCGCAGACACCCCTTGAGCCACAGCCCAATAGATCAAGGGCAAGCCAAGGGGCAGGGTGGTCGGGACACAGTCAGGATCGATCACGCTGGGGTGTTCCCCCTAAGGGGTTCATCGGGGAAGTCAGGGCAATCCCCGAGGGGTCCCATTCGAGCTCTTCCTCCATCTCCAATAATGGAGGAAAAGCGATGGTCCAACAGTCGGGTTCCTCCATGGGGACAGGAGCCAGGGGCACTGAAGCAGAATCTGGGAAATTAGGGATAGGGACTGGAAAAGGTGGAGCAGGGACTTCGGGCGGTAAAGCAAGAGTCACAGGAACTGGGGCATGAGTCACAGGAACATTGGGGGATGGATCATCAGCTGCAGGCACAGGAATAGCAGGGGGTGGATCATCATCCACCGGCACAGGAATAGCGGAGGACGCAGGAACCTCCAGGGGCACAGCCGGAACTGCCGGAGGCGCAGAAACTTTGGGCGGCAGCGGAGGCTCAGGGACAGGTGAAGCAGGAACCACCGGCACAAGAACCATGGGGAGCAGAGCTGGGGTTTGCGTCCTGACAGCCAGCGTTGCCCCTTTAAGAGCCTTGGGGACCCATGGGATGGCATCCCATATGGATCTGACCCCTTTAAGAGCCAGGCGAGTCCCACAAGAGGGGTGTGTTGCCGAGGTGCCCCTCTGGGGTGGCGGCAGTGGCTTCCAGCATGAACACCGCCGAGTTTAAACTCGGGAGGGGCTCCTCCCGACAAGCAGCAGAGCAGGCAGCGTCTTCTTGAATTTCGGGCTGTTGAAGCCAATAAACAGCCCTGTTGATAAGATTGCCGTATTCCACCTCGAGTTCCTCCCTTCGAGTCGTGTTATTCTGTGACATCGCAAAATACGGAAGCAGGACCAGGGAGACAAGAGATCAGGGAAAGCAAGGTTTATTCAGAATCTATCCCAAATGCAGTACACAGGAACTTGTAACATTAATGACACGACTAGGGAAACAGACTTGAACACGGACTGAAATACACAAGACTAATGGCAGGAAACGTAGAACAGCTGGTGAACATAGTGATTCCACATGAGGTTAACGAGGGAGCGTGACACACAGGAGAATCGTACGAGCGTGATACCTGCACCCTCCCCACCCCACTTGACAAATTTTGTCATGAGGGCCTTCAATAAACTTTATTGTTGAGAACCCCCTCCTCCACTCGTCGGGTGCCGCCCAATATTTCTTTAGATTAAAATCATACTTAAATACTATATCACTTTTAAATATTAGCAGTAGTCTGCAATGGGTGGGCGCCCCATCCTGGGTTGTTCTCTGCCTTGTGCCCATAGCTTCTGTGATAAGCTCCGGACCCCCCACCACCCTGAATAGGACAAGCGGTGTCAGAAAATGGATGGATGGATATTAGCAGTGGTGATGATAATAGCAAATCAAGCATCAATAAAATGGACTTTTTCCAGCCTTGATCTCAACTTGGTTTTCTTTCCCTCAAAGTCTCAGTCTTGATTCGGTCTCAATGCCCCCAAAATCTTGGTCTTGACTCAGTCTCAATGTGCCCAAAGTCTCAATCCTCACTCTGTCTCAATGCCCCCAATTTTTAAGTCTTGACTCGATCTCCATGCCCCCAAAGTCTTGGTCTTGACTCAGCCTCAGTGCCCCAAAAGTCTCGATCTTCATTCAATATAGGTGCTCTTGACCCATCACTAGTCTAAATGTGACAGAGCAGCCAGAACCTGAGCAGGAAAACTCTAGGTCTGAACACAGCAGAGGACGGCAGGGAAATGAAAAACCATCAGAAACATTTTAGTGTTTGATCCTTCATTGTTTAATCCCTCATTCTGGCCATTGTGATTGTATAAGCAACTGATCAGGTGAATTTTATTGCAACAGTTTCCCCTACTCGCTCACTCTCTCACATGCACGTACTCTCTCCCTCATTCCATGTACACCCGACATCCCTCTCCAGTGTGCCACATGTCTGACAGGAGCGCCAATATTTGTTTGTGCCAAAATGTTGTACTTTTCCCCATGGTGGCAAGACACAGAAGTATCATTTGCAAGGCAACATTTGAACTGAAAGATATATGCCAAATGTATTCCATTTAATCCCTCTTGCCTTCCTGCATGAATGTCGAGGCATGTTCTGTGGCAGCGTAACCCTCATTCGGAGGTGGCTGAGGGAGAAATTGGAATGGTGGTGATGAATACAGTGCTGGGATTTTTAGAAATTATGAAAAATGTTCCCTAAAATGTATTGGTCAGCTGATTCTGATTCTGCCCCCTCCTCCAGCTCTGGTCTCCAGACTGGACTTGTTTTGCAGGGGGTTGAAAACAAAGACCCCATTTGCCAACCCCTGCCCCCCACCCATTTAGAACATGCTCAAGGTCCACAAGCCCCTGGCTCCACACTGAATTATGAATGAAGCTGTCAGGAGACACACTGTTTATGCGCTTGGGGGGGGGGGGGGTAATTTAAATTTAATTTGAAAAGGGATTTTAGTTCAAGACCGTCCGCTCAGCAAAACAAAAAAGCAGAAACATGCACACACTGGAAATACAAAGGCTGCTGCACATCACCAACACCACTAGGGTGAAATCATAAATAATACGACCCCCATCCTGAAGGCCCCCTGGGCTCAGCTGCAAATTTTGGTAATGAAAATATCAGTTAGGAAATATAATATGCAAAATGAATTTAAATAAGAGGATATAGGGGGAAGTAGATCACATATAGTAGGAAAGCACTGCCTTCTCTAGAATAAAAAGTGCCCCAAGGCCTTCTGGGTAATACATTAGCATTTATTGCGATGCACAGGATAATATGAATTTCATATATTTCTTGTAGGACATCTTTTGCTTGTAACAGAAAAGAAACCTATCTGCTTTTATTTTCTCAACATGGAAAGAGTATAAAAGTCAACAGTAGAAACAGTTTAAAAATTTTAGAAAACGGCCTACACAGATCTGTCAGGAAAACTCGAGCCACAGCGAGGGCTATGGAGAACTTTTCCCTGACGTAATGTACGGCTGGGTGGGTTAGAGGGCTGGACTCGCTGTGTGGCCCGTGGCCCTTAGCAGACGAGCTCTGAGTGGGGGGGCGCAGACAGGAGACCACCTCCGGACTCCATGTGGGCCGCCAGCAGCGAAGTGTAAAGAGGCCCTGGCCCCCACTCCCAGCCGCATTTGACGGGACGCAGTTCCCCGGCGACAGACATGCTGGGAGCCTGCCAAACGCTCGCCGCCTCGTTCGTGCCGTGTGTCTGCCAAGGCAAGCGGCAGGGAAAGCTGACTGAATGGCCGATCTGCATCCCACATGGATGCTGGGGGACTGTGGGGATATCACCGGCTGCTGCGAGATGCATCCCTCCGTGTGGCTCTCGTGTTCATGAGAAGCTTCTAGATAATGACCACACTGATGCTGTTGATCAGCAGGCCAAGCTAGGTATGCTCTTCTTCTGGCCTTCTGCTATGTTCACCCACCCAACAGCCTATCAGCAGGGAAAGAGACAACCAAAGCAGTCAGGGCATCCCCGTGGCCTCGCACCCAAGGACCTCACACCTTGGGCCCCAGCGCTCAGGGGCCCCACATTCAAGGCCCCCGCACACAAGGGCCCCGTGTCCAATAGCCCCTCCTTGATCATTTCTGACAGGCCCTTCTTCTCTAACCCTAACAAAGGCGCACTTGTCCGAAAGGCCGCATCTCCACCCATAAGTGGCTGCACCGTCCTCTATGCACTCACTCTCCTCTGCGAGCTACAGGACCCGTGGCTACATTAAAACCATAAATCACTTAGGTGTCTCCTTCCCCGATGCGCTCTCTTAAAGCCTACTCCAGCCCATTAGGGACTTCAAAAAAAATAATAAGCTCTAAAGTTTCATCTGAGTCACCGATTGAAATGCAAAACATACACACAAAGAGATCAAAAGGTCCCTTTGCTCTTTATGGATGGTTACACAGTTCAAATACCACAAAGGGAATGGAGAATATCTTTGTTTGCAAGTAATTAAGGGGCATCTGGGTGTCTTATGATGATTTTATTATGCATTTTGACAATATTAAACTGTATTATTCTGTAATTATCAGTATAACATTGCATCCCTTATTTTAACACTATGATGTGGTATTATTTGGTAATTTAACCACAAAATGTGGTATTATTCAGTATTTTGACAGAATAATATAGTTTTATTCTGTATATTGACAGTATAATACAATTATAGTATAATAATGCCGGGACTGTAATTATGTACAGTATCGTAACAGCAAAATAAAGTGGTACCTCAGAACTCAAACTTAATCCGTTCAGATCTCCGGATCGAATCCTAAAAAGTTCGAGTTCTGATCAAATTTCCCCCATAAGAAATAATAGAAAACCAATTAATTGGTCATCTGCAAATTTAACCTGTTTACTGTCAATATCATTCATGTAAATTAGGAACAATAGTGGTCCTAAAATTGAACCTTGCGGTACCCCACTATGAACGCAGGCCCACTGTGACATTGTGCCTCTAATAACTACTCGCTGCTTCCTGTCAGTTAA
>JAODJW010000019.1:10722178-10739999 GCA_026777045.1 Hyperopisus bebe
CCCCGTCCTTTACTCCCAGCCCAGTATATTAATATAGCCTATTTAAACTTTTAGTTGATCTAATTAACGTATAGTAAAACAATAAAATGCCGAGTAAATTAAAACACTAAATTAACACTTGCGTTAAATCGGAACTTTTTTATAAATTATCCGACAGCGTCAGCTATAACAATCTTTGAATTAAACTTTTAAAATAACCAAATTAACTATTACTTACCCAAGACTAACTTCCTGCTGAACCACGTTTAGCTAAACTAAAGCGAAGTTGCCACGGGTGTTTGATGCAAAGGTACGCAAACAGAAATGCCGCTCGCGCAACGCCTGCAGCTATCGGTAACACTCGCGCTGTCAATTAACAAGGACAGACAAAGACTCACGTAGACCGAGAAAAAAATAAAAATAAAAGTTAAAAATGAAACAACAACCACCCACGTAACCGTACTGGCACACAAACACTCAAATATACTTCCAGATAATTCCAGTCAACCGCTTCCACAGGCGCACAACACAACACAAGTGCACACAGCGTCTACACCGGTCCCGCATAGTGCAGCAATTCCAGCAGCCTCTACAGCAACTGGACAATACATTCTCCGGTATTTTATCACTGTGTATCGTAGCTGACTGTTTGCCACATAAGGACATACTCCTCACACACACCCAGCTGGGGGGGCTATGCGACCGATCCAGTTCAGCCCCAGCCTGCCCCCTGCAGACACCACACTCACGCCACCATGCAGGGTATGGACATGCTCCGTCCAGACAAGTTCTGTAGGGCTCCACATAGTGCAGGGTGCTTGTGTGTGAATGTGTGTGTGCAGCTTCACATTACGAATGAGCACATGTGTTAATCACCCAGAGTGACAGGCTGGACCATACAAACAAATATAGCACATACACACCCTCTCACACATACACACACTGTCACATGCACATGTTCTCTCACATACACACACTCACACACAGACCAGTACTCATATCTTTGGAGGGACCGTCCATTCATTTCTATGGGCATAACCATAATCACAGCAATGATGACCTTAACCCCTACCCAGCCCTAACCTTAACCATAAGTAACCAAACAACATACAAGACTTCTGGCATATTGCAGTCAGAGATTTTTTATAAAATTGGGCATTTGGTGCCCACAATGAAATGTATACTTGGACCACATGCACTCACTCTCTCACATGCAGACATGCATTCCCAGTATTGTAACAGGAGAATCAGCATCACGTTAATCCTTAATTAGTGCAACCTTCATATTTTCCAGGCACACTGTGGATATGTGATTTTCTGCAATTTAGATGTAGTTCTTTATTCACCCACTAATGCATTGATGATCTAGCTAATTAAAGGATTGACCACATTGAATATCGTGGAGTGTCTGTAATCCCCTGGCATCCACGTCACAATGAACCCAAATTGTGGGGTCAGTTTGCTTATCTCCCTGTGGAAAGGGCCAGCAAAGAGTCATCTAGATGACCTGGATAACCTGGATGTGGGGTGAGGAAATGAGGACAGAGCTGTGGGATCGATACCTGCTAGGGGGTCTGGCCCTGCTCCCACTCGCCTGTCTGATTCTCAGGCGAGTCCCACCTCCCTCAGACAGGGAACTGAGCTGAAACTCACCCCACCCCGATCCTCTGTCTTTCTATCCTGCTCTGCCCCCCTACTCACCTTCCTACATGCATCTAATGAATCTTTCCTGTAGCATTTGTGGAGTTTTTATCTCAGAATTTTACTTACAGAATTCCACGGATCAAGAATATGGAATCGGATTGAAAAATTTGGGGTTTTGTGCTTAATTTAATTTAGCATAAGTAGTCAGTGGATGGATGGATGGATGGATGGATGGATGGATGAATGGGGCTGTGCTGGTGTTGTCCATCCCTGGTGGTCACCCACTGCCCTGAGGCCTCTGTGAGCATCCTGCCCCTTCTCACCAATCCCAGCACTCCTCTGAACCGCTTGCACCACCCTGCTGGCTGCTGAGAGACTGTCACCTCGCCGTTTGGCTTATGTGGAGACCTCTAAGTGGCTCTGCCCTTTTCATTGGTCACCCAGGCCAGGCGTGAGTCTCACTATCAGGCTTCTAGATTGTTCAGCACATGCCGACATGTCAGTGTTGGCCGTGCTGACCTTCTGGTGCGTAGCGCCACCATGCAAAGGCTGCTGATTGGCTGACTGCCCCCTATGGGTCCCAGGGTTCCATGCACTGGCTCTAATCCACTCTGCTGACCTTGCTCCCCCCCACCCCCGACATGGCACACCCTGGCTCAGCACCCCAGCACTATTTAAGTGGAGCATGCTGGGATGGATGCCACTCTTACCACCAGGGCCACACGAGAGTGACAGGTCTGTTGACAGAGGCAAGAGAGCATGACACACAGCGTGGGGTCAATGCGGGGGGGGGGGGGGGGGGGGGACTACAGCTGATTCAGCCTTTCAGGCTTTGTGCTGCTTTCTCGTATAGGTGGTATCAGCAACCCCTTGGCCCCCACTGAGGCGTGATATCACAGCTCTCTCACAAACTGCTGGTATCTGCCAGGCCCACAGGGGGCGCTCCTGTCCACAGCCTACATGTAAACCACAATACTGCTTCGGTGATGACGGCAGGAGCTTGGTCTGCACCTGGAAATTCAATGTCCATCAGAAACCAAAGCACGCTATCGGCGAATGTCATGGGGGGCAGGTGGTTTTCTTGGAAACCCACGACTGCGATTTTGTCTGTCCCTATTATACCTTCAAAGGATTTATAAGCGTATTTGGAAAAAGTTTAGCTTAACTGTCCTGAAATAAGTGATACATTATGGCTCCCCTGTAACATTAATAAGATAGTGGGCCGCTGTGCTGACGGCGACAGGCTGCTAATGTCACACTCACGAGTGACAGCCGCCACAGACCCATTACACCCAAAACAGGACTTTTTAATGACACTCCAAGTTAGTTTTATGCAGTTTTTGTCACAGATTTTCATATAATGCTGAACTACACACATTGATGCTGATTAGGTTAAGAATTTATGCTGAAACAAAACATTATAGATTATTATTTATATATTAAATATCCATTACAAGTATCCCATAAGTATCTTCAAAATATAATTGCTTATGATACTGCTATATTAGCCAAAAATCGATCTATCTATCCCCCTTGCTGGGTATTAGGTCACTGTGAGGCCTGGAGTCTGTTCCATGCATGCCTGAGGCACGAGACAGGTACACCGTGGAAGGAATGCCAGTCCACTGCAGGCCATGTGTATTCAATAGGGCCAATTCAGAGACACCAGCTCATTCAACTGCCTTGGGACTGTGGACAGAAACCAGAGAACCTGGAAGAAAGATGCACAAAATCATGGGCGAACATGCAGACTCCACATGCACGGAGTGGGGACTGTAATCAAACCTCCAAGTCGGGAGGTGTGAGGAGACACAGCTACTCCAAGGGACCGCGAGCCGCCCACTACCCATAAATCAATCTGCTGATTTGCTTGCCGATCAGAGTGAGAGGCCGTTTCCTGGCTGGAACACTGTTATCAGGCCGAGCTGTGGTGACTGTAGTGAGAATGAAGCACTTTGCTTTATTGGGCCGCTGATCCATTTTAGGGCTCGTTGGCATGCCGCATAAACGTACGGATCTGCCAAGGAGTCCCAAGACGGCTTCTGCATGCCGCCGCTCTTCCCTCGCTCCCGGCTGACTCAGAGGGGGAGAGATGCAGCAGGACACACACACAGGGGCGTCTCTCGGTGCCAGCGGACACGTCAGTGCCACGCGCCACTCCAGCTCATCCTGCCCAAGGCCCGCCCGCCCCTGCCACTTGGACAAGGAGGAGTTAATGGACCACGGAATTGTCTGCTACGACCAGATTTAAATTTTCTCGCTTCCACGAACCAGTGACTCACTCCAGTGACCAGCTACTTGATCTTTGCAGGTCGGAGGAAGCGAAGATGATGGGGATATTTCTAACCAATAAAAATGTTGCACTGGCACGCAACAGAAGTCCCTGCAACAGCCGCCGGTTTGTTTAACGTGGTTAATGCTGGCCGCGCTGCGCGGTCGTGTGGGATCCCTGCGGTGTCTGAGGGGGGGTGGCTCTGGGTTGCCCGGTAATCAGTGTCAGGGGTGCAACAGCTGGGGCTATGCGTCCCTGCTAGCTGTACAGATTCACCAGGACATATTCACGAGGTGGCTGGGGGAGAAGGCCTGCACTCTGTCCTATCTGGAAAAATGTTAGCACTGCGCTAATATATTCCCAGCCTGTGCTACCTGGTATGGCCTCCAAACCTGGCCTGACCCCACACTGTAGAAGCAGTCCCATAAAAATCGACGGAAAATCATTCTTTGAAGCCATTCTGTCTGTGCTGCAGAAACACAGATGCCATGCTAAGGGGTCCTGACAAGCTTGTGATACGAGTAACGTCACTTTACATGGCAGTGGAGTTTAGTGGAACACCAGGAAACGGCTCCCTTTGATAGTGTTTTAAGGATTCCCTTTCAAGGTTATCAAGGGATTGTGGGAGTAAAGAGCCATGTGTAATGTGGAAGGTAGAGTGACACGGTGGGAATCTGGATCGGAATAGCAACAACAACAAAAAATCATCTCTCTGGGAGAGAGGCGAAGATTAATGCCAGTAAAAATAGCTGGGACAAATTGTCCAGTTTAGCAAATAAATATTTTTTCCAATTAGCAGTAAATTATGACTTGAAACTTGCTGGCACATAAGAATGCAAATTCCCAGCTAAGAGAGAAAAACCCCAGGGAGGGAACTTTCACTGTGAATAAGACGTTTTTACATCCCTGCAGCCATTAATTGGAACAAAGAGGCCTGACTAGAGCTGGCGCATTTCCTGCGGAGCTCCCTCTCCGACTGAACGTCCGTCTGACAGTACGAGGGACCTCATCTCCATTGTGTAACCAGGAAACAGACCTGCGAGCTTAAACACACCCCATGCCAAAATTGGACCGGTCACAGGCATCGATATACCTGCGGGTCTCTCCAGGCTTGGTGCTGTTATCCTCCAGTGGACCATCCAGAACACGACCCAACGTGTAGACATCCCAAACAGAGGAGGCTATTATAAGCAAGTCAATAAAAAATTATGTTTCCCCCACACATGTCAATCAAAGATAATTAGCATATTTATCTTATCATTGTTTTAGCTACTACACTTTATTGTATATGCATTTGGATCCAAATTAAAAGCTACTACTGTAGCCTACTGTGTGACGATCAACAGACAAAATCAGTAGCAGATAATTGAGTAGAGTAATTGCGCCTGTTCCTTCATGTTTTCATTTCCTCGACTGTCGAACCACTAGTACCCCCTCCACAGCGCCCAGCACCTCGTAGCATTTCTCTCCGTGAGCACCGTTTGTTATGATTATACCGTTAAACGCAGACTGCATGGAAAAGGCTGAGTTTTACATTACGCTGCTGTGTCATCCGCTCCATGCCGAGCAGCATGCGCAGGAAAAAGCCCTAATCAGAGCAATTGAAATATGCCCCCCAGGCCCCACCCTGCTGGCCTAGAGGCTGGAAACCAGCTTCCAAAGTCAGCCGAGACCCAGCATAGGGGAGTCACGTCATTCCTGTTAACCACCAAGCTCTGAGCACCGCCCCGGCACTGGGGACGTATACATAGACAAGCAGAGCATCTTCCATACTGTAATTCACCGTAGCGCTGTTGCCACTCTGGGACCTCATATCACAGTATGAGCAGCACAGGATCTTCTGCCACTTTGCAGACGTAAGTGCTTCCCAAATTTCAGAATTAACTGATACCATCACATTCAGGAGGCTAACAGCTTGCGGTGCTCTCCAAAGGCCATGTTTACCACTTCAGTGTTTGTGTGAGACAAGATGTCTGTCCACCACTGACAGGTGCAGCCTCTGAGGTACCTGCCAGCTCCCCCACTATTCTAAAAGGCTTAACCTTTGTTCTACTCAGTATTTTTTTGTTAAAAAAACAACTGCTTCAGCATGAAAAGAGAAGACGTACCTGACAGGACCCAAGAGCGCTGGGAGGCGGGGCTTTGGCTGCGCCGGGCCGGTGTTCCGAACCTGGTGACCTGGCTAACACGGCTTTGGCTGAATGACACAGTTAGGATCTCCCCATGGGCTGTCCCCATACTAACTGACCCCATAATGTTTCTTTAGGTCCCCTTTGTTTTGCCTGTTAAAAAAAAACACATAAATTATGGCGCCCAGATAGACAGATATAACAACCGATACAGGTGCCACATTCAGATGTGCTGCAATTCAGATGATTCAGTTTCAGTACATTCTATACTTTACTGAATAATGAGATCACAAATTAATTATAAGACACTGGTAAAGAAAATTCATGGGTAATAGAGGTATATTTGGAGATATGATTATTCTTAAATGGATATTAGACAGCACCACCATCAGTAAGAATAGCTAAACCCTACCTACACTTATTATTTTGCTAATCAGACATTTCAATGGTAAAGAAATGGAAAAGGCAACTGACCATATCATTACCTATTTTAAACGTAAGGGCTGTGTTTAGTGCAGCCTCTTTAAGAGACTGCAGTGGCTTTGGTCTTGGTTCTTGCCTCACTGCTGTTTTAATCATATTGGAAATACAGTTTTTTTTTTTGTCTTCCCCAGAATACTGCATATAACTACTGCCACCAAGTGGCACACCACAACACTGCATCTCATATGCAAACAAGTGAAAATTAACAGCTAAGACTTCCAAAATTGTTAGGAAAAACCAGCACATTTTATAAATTATTTGAAAATTAAAAAAGATACTTTAGGTGCAATCAATGCAACACTTTCTCGCATATTTTTCGGCATTCTATCTACTACAAAATCATCAAGCACAAAACTTGATCAGCTCAACCATTTACAAATATTCTAGCCAGGGACGGTGCTAGAGATTTTGGGCCCCATGAAAGAATTTCACTTTGGGCCCCCAACCCAGATTAACCCAATTATGTTCCACCAATTTTCTCTGCAATCCCAAGGGTCATCACATTAAATGCATTAGTACTCTTTATATGTGCATGATTCTCGATATTTCTAACTTACAACATGCATCCAAATTCAAATGACAACTGCCCAAAAACAAAAACAGTAGACTAGCTAAGATTAACAGGTCATGAGGTTGTTTGAGAGTTGTCTTCTGCTGATGCTATACTGAAATAGCAGTTTCTACTTTGGCAAGATACAGATGACCTAACGTAAATCATAACCACAAAATGAAATATGTCATATTCACTGTAGCATTGCTGCCAGGACAAAACGTCAGATTAAAAAAAAATCACACAACAGAAGTTGTGCTGAGTTTTCCACAGCCTCGCTCTGAGCTACATCCAGGATCAGGTCCCAGATGTCAAATCTGTTTGTATTGTCAGATAATTGAGGGGCTTAAGTAATGTGGGTGAAAAAGGAGGTTAAACCTAAAACAATCCAATTAAACCTGCAGGCAGTCGGCAATCTCCAAAAAAAGAGGTAATCTTGATTAGATTCGATTAAGCAGCAAAGCGAGGGGGCTGCAACGGCAGCGTTTATGCGTGTGAGCGGCTGAGCCCTGCCTGGGATTTCCATTTGCCGCTAATGCGGGAGGGCGAGCCGCTGGCAGAGCGGCAAACTGGGGCTCATTCCATGTTTTTTATTTGATATTGTACAATGTGCTACTCAGGGGCTCCCAATATCCCATTACTGTCGCTCTTCATCTGTGCTCAGCTCTTATTTTGGAGATGCAATGAAGTAATTTGGATCAATGTTCTTTACTGTATAATATATAAAGCAAATAAATGGAAAAAGCGTGACAAAAGTTCTGCACTCTCGAGATGCCTCTAGACAGAGTGCATGAACCTGAGCCCCAGGAATCCCCCAAAAATGACCCAAGATATCCGAAATAGAACAGGCGATTGGAGATTGGCCATGCCTGACCATTGTGCCTTGAGTGGCAGGTGAATCTACCAATCACAGCTCATTCCCCCCTTGTATCGTGGCAGACACAGGAATCCACTTTAGGTAGCCACAGTAGATAATGAGATTGCTGTATATGATTAATTTAAGAAATCAAATGCAAATAAAGAAGAACCAATCAGCAGTGCTAAGCTCAAAGCGAAACATTTAATTAATAATCAGTTCCATTCTGACCCCCTGCAATGCCTGTGCAATGTTTGAAAAGGATCCACCAACTGGTTATTGAGTTATCATCTTAAATGGGTGTCAAGACTGCCCTGATTTGGCTATGCACTGCTGCTTCAATTTCAGGGAGATCTGTCTCAAAGTGTAGGTCCTCACTCATAAAATGCTTGTATGAAGCTTGACAATTCAGACCTGCTGAATGTTTTTTTGACTTACTGGCTCACATATAGTGTCTGCGGCAGTGGAGACAGCAGCAGCTGACTGGTGCTAAAACCATATGATTACCCCAAGGCTGGGGAATACAAAAAGCCCATCATATAAATAATTAACGTTGCCTGTCATCACATTTGGATTTTGAAACTAGCGAGTGATACTATACCAGAACACATAGCTAGTGGGATTTTTACCACCTCTTCAAATGTAGAAGGATAAGCAGGTGAATAGTCTGTTGTGGTCTAATGAATCCCTAAGAGAAAGCTGTTAATTGGCACACAGTGATTTATGTACCAAGGGGGGATCTGTCTATTCTGTTTTCATGACTGAGCGATTCACCCACTTTAAGTAATGCATCTTCGGGTCATTTTTGCCATCAGATCTTTTATCACCAGCATGACCGCCCAGATTGTTGCTTCATAAAACCTCTGTTTATACAGTATACAAAGCCCAGCTGTGATGACCTTTGGGAATTTGCATTTGTAAAGACTACAGAGCTGCCTCCCTTAAAATCTGGACCTGCAATCAATTACATGACACATTAGACGTGGGTTGCAAAAAAAAAAAAGATTGCAATTGTGAACACAATTTGTTTTTCCCTATAAAACCATCGTGCCAGATTTATCCTCATCAGGGTACTTCTGAAAAAGGGGGCAAAAGTCTGACGCAGAGACAGATGGTCTTCAGGCTTAAAGTAAAGATACAATCAGCATGGTAATCTGGATGCATCCTGGAAACACAAGATGCTATCACCATCAATCTGGAGTGTACTACACTAACAAAATATGCATCTTTTGACATTGATTTCAATAAGATGCCAGGCAGTCAGAGTACTCTTTATAAGAAAATAAAATGCACTACATCTTCAAGTATAGCCAGTTCCCAACCTAATATACAGAAAAAAAAATCAAATTTAAAGTATAAAGTTACAATACTGCAAAAATACACTACAACGCTACACTGAAAATGTGATGAATACATCACAGGAGTCCAGAGCTTTGTGTTTTTGGCCAAAGAAATCAACAGCTTTGAGTTTATGACCATGAGAATCCACAGCTTCATCCTACTGCCCACTGAATTGTTTCCCAAAGGAATAGATTTTTTTTTTTATTTCTAAAAAATGGCCAAAGGAATCAACATATATGTGTTTCTGACTCATCACTGAACAGAATATAGGAATCCACAGCTTTGTGTTCCTAACCACTGAGGCCTGATGCTCAGCAGTAATGACAACTTACAACAGACACCTGTTAGAGATTAGGTCACTACAACTCCATTCACCATCATGAGCAGCAGCAGCTTTGTAACTGATATAGAAGCAACAGATACAGACATTACAAAGCGCATTTTCTAAAGTGCTGTATCACCTGTCCTCATCTGTCACCAGTATCCATCCACACAGTCTGAGACAGTCATCATTACATTATATTACATTACCTAGGAAATGGACTAAGCAACTGATTTGTGCTTCATGTGTTCGTGGGTTAAACGCTTAAATTCATGGTGTGTCATTTCAATTACTGGATGGAAGTGTTATAACATCCAACATTTTGGCTTTGATGGAGCTGTAACTAAATAGCGTTTCAACTTCTGCAACAGTTTTAAAGCAGTTTTAAGCAGAAATTCCTCCCAAAAGTGAATAAAACTAAATTAAACTAAATAAAATTAAAACTAAATAAACTCTAACTCAGAAGTGCAAGATGACAAATTGTTTAACCCACATACTTTTTAAAAGTCAATTCATTCCAAAGCCAGCAAAAAGCCAGTCATTATAACCACATGATGCAATTGTTATTCCGGGCAGTAGGTGGCACCATTCCACGTTAGTCAAACCTTTCACTTCATTCAATGGAAGGTTTAATGTTATGTTCGCTACATTTTATTTTCCTGTCCTACATCCCCTGGCAAAAATTATGGATTCACCACCACACTCTGTATTTACAATTTTTGTTTAATAGCTGAACATTATGGTTTTGGAAACATGTCTGTGATTTATTTATTTGCTACGAAGTAAAAAAGTTGGGGGAACATCCTCCAAGTGTGATGGTTCCATAATTTTTCCCAGGGGTTGTATGTAGAAATCACGTCATTGCAGCTGAAAATGTGCATTATAGCGTAGAAAATATTAATTTCAAGAATTATTGTTATGATTCACCACCTGCATGTCTATCTAATTCCTCATAATTAGTAAACTACTTGAATCAAAGCTGCAGGTAACATGAAAATGTGGATATGGGGTTGCCTGGAGAAGACTGAGTTCATAACCGCTAGTTTAAATAAAGGGGGTGATACGTGTGCGGAGACAAACATTTAATCATGGCACCTTCGTGGTATGTTTGCTCGTTAATTGTTTATATTTTGCCAAGCCATGACTGTCATATTGAATAGCTTGTGGAAAAGAATGACAAGTCAAACACAAAAAAAAATCGTATATCATTGATAAAAAAAAACTAACCAATCTTTAAATTAAATGTTAATTAAATGTTTCCGATAAAGATTCTAATCAATTTTCGCTTTATGCACCCATGCCATTTTTGATACTATCCATATAAATTACCAGACCTACAAAACTTATTTAGATGTGAATGAAAGACACGCAGTTATTATAATGATAATTGAATAATACATGATAGCGCAACATGCCCGCCTACATTTCCCAAGACGGCTGCCATTTGAACTACATTTTGACCCACAATCCTCTGAAAGCGGATGTAGAAAAATGTATTATTTAAAAGGCATGGGGGATGCAGGAATAGTTTAATCGTATATGTAACTAGATTCGGTGCTTCGCGTCGGGATATTTCTGTCTGTTGTACGAATTTAGTACAAATATACATTGTCTTTACAAATACGATTTAAACATACGGACTGTCGCGCGTTTATGCTTGGGTAGATATGTAACCTCCCCTCTATGAGTGGATATGTGATGTTTCCGATAGTAACCTTGACATAACACATGGTTAGGCATCATCGTTGCATTCAATATTGTTTTATAAGAAATTCTTGGAAGAGGAAAGTAATTTATATATTAATACGATTTATGCAAGCTACCAAGAATAACCATGTATAGTTTTTGTAGTAGATTGTCTTCATTAGCAAAGGGAGCTTTCCTGAAATATGCCGATCCTCTGTACGCAGCTAGTTTACCACTGTAAGTTGACCAAGTCTGATGGGGGTTCATCAACTCCGCATTGCTTTGTGTCGCATAGCAGTTTGTTTCGGCACAGGTCGTGTCTCTGTTTTCAATAACCGTTAATGTTTCTGCCTAGATTTTTAAGCTGTAGTGCATATTGGTAGCTAGTTGTACTTGTTTGTAGGCTTATTGGTTTTGACTGTTTCGGCTATTTTGTGGAGGAGTTGCTCTGGCTTTTTGGCTTTATTGCCTTTATGTTTGCCTTTACAGGAATTCTGCAGTCTGCCGTGCCTTGAGTTGTACTGCTGCAAGACGACAGGAATCTGCGCCCACCGCGGACCCCTCTGAAAAAACCAGCAAAGAGTTCAGGTGATCGTGCTGCATTTGGTGTAAAAGTCCCCTTTAACCTCACGGCTGCTGTTCTGCCTTTAGAATAAGTTGTAAACTTCTTGGAGCAGAGTTCTCATTTATCGTGTTGTCTTTACAGCTTCTATCCCCCAATGCCTGGTCATGAAAGTTCCTTGAGGTGGGGGGGGAAGAAGTTTGAGGAATTACCTGTCGTGCACATAAAAGCCACATACAATAAGTACGTTACTCCATTATGTCCATCCTGTATGGTGTCTCTTTTAACACCTAAATGAATGGTGTAACGATTCTTGTTTCTCAGCACACACATCCAGGTGACAGACAACACTGGAAAATCCATGATCAGAACATCCTGTGGTGCAGAAGGATTCAAGAACGTAAAGAAATCGACTCCCATTGCGGCTCAGACAGCTGGTATCTCTGCTGCGGCGGTAAGGGCACCATCGCTCGGTAGAACATAAACTTTGGGCGCCGACACACTATCAGACAAACACAGCATGGTGATGTTCATACTGTGTTCAGGTGTAGAGTTCCTGTAGGTTCATATATATATATATTTTTTTTCGTCCCTGTAGTAAAGGTCTGTACCTTGGCTGCTGATTCTTCATTTTTTCTCTTTTAGAGCTTCCCAGCAATTATAGCCGAGTTATGTAGCTGTAGTAGAAAACGGTTACACCGCATGAGAAAACACTCTGGTAATTTTTTTGCTTCCTGCTGTGTAGAAAAGGCACTACACCTCAAAGGGATTAATAAAACATTTTTGAGCTCTGGAAGGTATGTGTAAATCACCTGCCAAATTAAAACAAACATGGTAATGCAAAAGCTTTTGTGGACGTTTGTTGAAATTAAATGCAGGTGCTCTTAGTTCAGTTGGTATCTCTAAGATGCCTGTAGTGTCTGCTTTTCAATCTGTACATTTTCCTGTGCTTCAATGAATTGCCATCCCGTCCGGGATATATCGTCCTTTTGTGTCTTGTACCATGTGGGAAGCCACCCCCAGTGGTCAGTGCTAATGGTTGATTCTGTAGTTTAGCGTAGTGTAATTGCTGAAGTAAGTAAATGTAAAATTTCCAGGGATTCTGGAGTCCTGAGGGGGGACTTCCACCTTCCAGGCTTCCACCACTGAGGGCTGACACTGGAAAACTGGTTGTGGTTTCCCCCTTTCAGAGGAGCCCATGCCAGTTTGCTTTGGTTAGGTCCTGTAGCTGGGATGGAGCTGTGCTTCATAACAGCATGTATGTAATTGAAATAGTCGATCAATTAATTGTTGCAGAACCTAAATTAAATCCAGGAATGAATGAGTTATCAAATTGAAATAAAACATTTTTCAGCAGAGTCATATTGAGATGAATAAAGAAATATCGCATGATTAAATTACATCTGTAGCCCTTACAGTTTTATTGAAAAGCAAATAAGAGTCACTTATCAAACAAATTAGTTGACAGTCCAATGAAAAAACATCAAGATAATTAGTGGTATTCCACTAGGTGGCAGCACCAATGCACAATTTGAATAGTTACCAACAGTTCATCAGGGTCATGGGGGCGGGGCCTGGAGCCTTTCCCAGTCAGCATGGGGTAGGGATACACCCTGGATGGGATGAATGATTTTTGATTTTGTTATTCTCTGCGTTTGCAGTTTGGCTGCTGGTGTTTCCTGCAGTATTGCATTTTGTTGTAAATATAGGCATTCACATGCTTAAGCATAACGCAGTCTAATATGGTGTAGAGCTGGTGCTGCCCCCCCCCCCCCCCCCCCCCATAACCTGTGAAATAGATCTTTTGACGAGAGCGTGTACTGGTGGAGTAGCATGTCGGGGGGGGGGGGACATGTTTGTTTGGCCCCAGCTGATGGTGACTCGTCTCTCTCCATGGTCCCTGCTCTAATAAAGCCAGTGTAATAATGTGCCCCAGTGAGCCTGCATGTCCTCACTGGGCCCCTTCACTACGCCTCACTTCTGCAGTCTGCGTTATTAGGGGGAACATTTTCACTCATTTATAAACTTTCTTACTAAGTTGCCTCCTCATTTCCTTGTCAGTTTGCTATAGCAATATAGGGTGAGCCTGATTGGTCACAGGATCCGGCGCGTACTGCCCTGCAGACGTTTGACCGTTTGCCATGTGTTTCTGTGAAGCTGTCATCTGATTGGATCCCAGCATGTGATTGTCTGGGTGGCGAATGTGTTCACTGATCCTCCCTCTGTGTCTCTCTTCTGTTCCTTCCTGGCCAGAAGGCGCAGGGGAAGGGCGTGTCCTACGTGCGCGTGGTCCTCAAGGGCCTGGGACAAGGCCGCGTGGTGAGTAGCTGGAGAAGCGGCCCCGCCCACACCCCGCCGACGCTCTGAGCCCCCCCTCCACATCAGACGCAGCCAGCATCACCCGCTCCTGCTCCCCCCAGCTGAGCTCGATGCTCACGTCCATCCCTTAATGTCCCTTTGATTTGGGCCATTTAACCTTTCAGTGGCGATTTGTTCTTGGGAATTCGCAGAAACGTGTGCAGATTAACACGCACGTGCAGACGCATTACTGCATCAGCCATGATGGGAATATGGGTATAATGGGAATAAAGACACAAAGGCACCTTTTACAGCATTAGCTGTATGAGATGAGGCATGACAAGCAGCAGTAGTGAAATGAAGACAGGAGTATGGATATATCACTGATCTATAACCTTTCACATAGGGAGGCTTGAACATGTATGTTTGCATTGCTTGTGAAATGGGAGAATTTATAGTTGGTTTGTTGTGAAGTTTGCTGGAGGTAAACAATGGCAGCTGGTTCCATCTGAAGCGCTCACTTATGTTTAGACAAACTGTCTGTTAGGGGCCCCCGCAGGTGTGTAATGGGGGAGGAGGAATAACATGGGGTTATGGGCAACCAAGGGGCACTGACTTCCCGCCCGTTCCTGATAGCCCAGGGGTCCATGGTTTGGAAACCTTTTCTGCACCTCAGCGCAAAATTATTCAGTAGAGAAGAGCAGCCAGATAATAACTACAAAAATAAAACAATTCAGAAATGGTTTGGGGGGGGTTAAAAAGTACTTGCATGTTCATTTGGAAATAAACTGAGTCTGGAGATTCAGCAGAGGCTGACTGTTCCTGACCTGTGTGTCTCTGCCTCACTATAGGCCGCCATGAGGGGCTTAACGATGGGCGGCCTGGAGATAGTATCCATCACGGACAACACGCCCGTCCCCCACAACGGCTGCCGCCCGCGCAAGGCCCGCCGGATGTGAGGACACCCCCAGGGCACCGGCGCCACCTCCCCCACCCCCCCTGCACTCAGCGCAAATAAACCCTCATTAGTTTTATTAAAGCTTCCTCGCCGCCGACATCTGGAAATAAAAGCTTTTCTTTTGCCAGCTGGGCACATTAGTGTAATTTTGTTGGGGGGGGGGCATTTTAAAAAAGCACCGTTTGTTATTAAAATTGGACAGGTGCTATTTTTGAATGGCAAGACTTGGGCTGTAATTTGCCACAGGTAATTTAAAGTTGAGGAAAGTGGGTGAGAGACAGCGTGTCGGGGGGGGGGGGCATTACCTTTTGTGCAGTCGTGCTCAGAGAAAGGCCCCTGGTTTTGTTCTGGCACTCGGCGAGTTGGTGTAAGGTGTGCATACGTGTGCCCATCTGGGGTCCTCCAGGGTCAAGCAGCCGAACTGAAACCTTGCCGAAGATTACATTGTCACCCAGGAGCCGGCAGGAGGGGCTTGTTCTCACCCTGCATCCCTCCCGTCACGCTGAGCTGGGGGGGTGCGGCCATGAGCATGGTCGTGTTAGCAGGGAACAGCGAAGCGGCAGCCCCCAGCCGTGTGCCTGCCACTGAATGCTATTCCTGCTTTGAGAAGGATTCTGTTAGTGTGTATAAGGACCTGCCCATAATGGTTTGGTTTGTCATTGGTTATTTTAAGGTTATGTGAGTGATCAGACGTGGTGGGCTAACATGGGTGCATTGAGTGACATCTAAAAATTTTGAAGTTGGGTTATTTTTTTTTACGTTTTTTTTTAGCAACGTTTTTCCTGTTAGGTTTGTCTGCCAGATGCTGTCAGTGATTTCATATTTGTCCCATTTTCACAAAACATGATGTGGAAGCATTTAAGACTGGAATTTGAATTGCATATCGGTGAAATCCAAATTTTAAGCACTCCCCGTTTTAGAACTGTTATCCATGTACATAAAAACTGAAAAAAATGAATCGATCGCTTTCCTTAGTGCAAGTAGTCTGACTAGAAGTGTAGTGCTTAGGCTGCCCTCTCTGGCTTGGCGGTTCTGGTTTGTTTTTGAACATTTTCTGAGTGGGAGCGTTAGTATGAGAAATCCCTTCAGTTCCACTCTTCCCCTTATTTCCAAACAGAAAATGTACATGGTAGCACTAAAATGACAATGCAAAAACTATGGGGGGGGGGGGCAGCCATTGTGGGCTGTGGGACACGGCGTTTTTGTGGATAAAAGACGTTCCCTGCTGATGGCCTCTGAAAAGCTCTTATCTGTTTCCTGAATAGTCCAGCTCCCTGATGTGTCTCAGGTGGGTCCTTCTGATTTTCTCCCCCCACACAGATTATAAGGGGGGGGGGGGTCACTCTCCCTCGCCTCGTTCTTCTCGGTGGCAGGTCACCCCTGCAGTCCTCCCTTGCCCAAGGTCGCACCCATGAAGCCTGCAGAGCACACAAAGCATCTCCTCGCCTTTCTCCTTGTGGGTCATTAGGTCCTTCAACAGATTAATAGAGATGCCTTCAGCATGAAGACGTGGAGTTTTCGTCGTCAAAGGGCTGCTTTTCCTGCGTGCCGTGTGCTAGTGTCTGGGAATGTTCTAGAACCTTGGAGAAGGGCTTATAGCCATATATGGCAGGTATTCAGGGCAGGTTCAGGAGTAGAGTAGGAAATAGCTGACCATTTACACAAGCTATCTCAAAGGTCTGGTTATCAGTAAAATGTAACTGATGAACCATTATCTATTGCTGTCTGTCACCTGGGTTGATTTATGACTGCTTTGACCAGATAGTAAAGATGTTTTGGCTTGTTTTGACTTACTGGTGTGACCCTCCAAAGGAAGACTTATTTCAGCCTTTCTGTTCTGCTATGATCTCATAGTAAGTATATGAAGGTTTACAGGCTAAAAGGCTAACAGTGGCACATGACTTCACAGTTGCAGGGTCACACCATCCTGGTGCTCTTTATGGCGGTTTATTGCAGATAGCGGAGGAATAGGGAGAGTGCCAAAGCTCCGGTCGGCTCGCAAAGAGCTTGTCCTCCAACGTCCGGTCCGGTGACGGTAACACAATCTTGTCCATTATTGAGCAATGGCGAACGAGAAATGGAATTAAACACTATAAATAAATGGATCCATTTAAGATGGCTGCCCTTTCCTGGTATTACGTCAAGGGCTTCATTGCCATGACAACAGCAATTAGCAGGAACTCAGTTTCCAGGCAGGCTGAGGATGTAACGCTGTGCACAGAGTAGCCATAGCAACTGAGGTCAAGCCAATAGCTCACATCTGTTTTCCTGCCTGCCATGTCGCAAGACACACAGAACTGGGGGCGGGGTCATATGATTAGGTACTGTGAACTCAGGGATACCTCACATTTTCTCTGAAGGGCGTGTGCTACTGGCTGTTATGGAGACCGTGTAAGGATGGCAATGAACCAAAGCGTCAAGCATCTTAACACATCTCTGAGTCCCCCTTAATTTTTTTTCATCAAGATCAGCCATTAGAGAATCAATTGGACTTTGTAGGGTAACTAAGTCTCAGCAACTTAACTGAAGAAACATGAAATAATCATATTGGATAAACCCCAGGGTACATGGCTAGATATACACCTTCCAGAACAGCACAGGAACCTCTAACCATTAATGAGCTCACAGCCATTCAAGGTAGCTTCCATTTATCATGATCATATCTGGACTTGAATGGAGTTTACAACGAGCAAGTCCACCAAGGAGAGCGAAATGTCAGTGACACCTCCCCATCTCCACCC
>JAODJW010000019.1:10740099-10754464 GCA_026777045.1 Hyperopisus bebe
CCAGGTGTCCAGCGAGCGCCTGAATGTGTTCAATTAGCTTGTGTAACTAGAGGCAGGCTGGACACTTAATCCCACAGCACCTGCTGTATTTTCACAGGTAACCCCAGTTAGTCCTGTCATTGATGAGGGGCCAGATATCAGAGTCCACAGCTGGTCTCTAATTAGCAATTATCACAGGCAGAATTAAGACCAGCTACTAAGACACCAGCCAAAATGAAAAAAGAACAATTTGAACCAGAGAAACACTTCTACAATTTTTGACAACTTAAAATGTGAAATTGAGCTGTTGACTTCATAGGACGTGTCTTGAAGTTTCCTAAAAGTGGATTGCCCTTTTTGGCTGCACACCACCCACCTCACCTCCCATTGTATTCATGCAGGGGGGGGTACATTTAAAAATGAGCCCAGGTGCACGCCAGGTGCAGCCGCCAAACATCCCTTCCTTCCTAGGAGACACTTGACCTGGGCTCTGCCTTTATCGGACCAGGTTGAACCAGCCAGGTGTTTCTCCATTAGAGACGTGGCCGAGTGCTGTGGGGGGGAGCATCCTTGTGCCATGAACCTGTCACACGAAACTGGCCATTTTTGTTCAAAAGCATGTTTAACTCATTATTTTTAATGGGCCCATTAGCTAGCAAGTAGCGGCTGATTTAAGTATGGTCAGAGTTTTTTTTCTATGGAGATGTTTAATATGGTGCATTCGAGGAGTAGCGGGCGAGAAAAATCATTACCTTCATTATTTATTTTCCAGCTTATTATGCGGTTCAGGTTAAATGCTTAGAGAGTCTACAGTGGCACTCAGAGTCTCATTCTGCAAGGCTCCTCTCTCAATGTGTTTCTTCACTCATTTTGGTAAAAGTTAATTATAAGTGACGTATTCTGTTAAAAATAAGACTTTAATAAAATTTTGCACAGCATGTATTAATATCAATGCTCAATATGTACAATTTATTTTTTTAAAAAGTTTTTCCATTGTCAAACAGAATAAAAAGCACAAGCAGGAATGTGCAAATAAAAAAAAAACGTAGGAATTCCCCCCCCCCCCCCCCCCAGAGGCTGGTGTGCACCCCGCTCTGATGACCACGCGGCTCGGCGGGCCTCGGGGCCCTGACCCTACAGGGCCGGAGCAGGAGGCCAAGGTGGCTGCACAGTGCATGAAGGATTTATCCAGGTGCTTAATTAGACAGTCGTTTAATGCATTACAGTGTGATATCATGGCTGGCAAATGTGTATAAAAAGCAGAACCACAGAATGCTGGCACATTTCCAGGGGACACCACAGGCTGCAATGACACTAAGGCAGATTCCCAACCCGTCGCTTCTGGGGGGAGCTGACAAGGACCGGCTGACTGTGGGGGCTCAGTGGTTTCCACTGCAGCCTCACACACCCTTGACGGCGGGGGGGGGGAAAATCCTGGCTAGTAAGAACCCAGGCCACCCTAAATATATCCATCCATTCCCAAATTCACGTTACTAAATATAGCCACACAATAACTTGCACATTACAATAAGTATAATGACTAGAAGCCTGGGTTGACCATCAAGCCCCATGTCCCCAAGCAGGGTAAGCGCTTCAAAGGTGGATGGATGGAAATTCACTCGAAGGTTTCTCACCGAAATGATGGACTCGTGATGTTCTATAAAAAAGGAATTGATTAGCTATAATTCCCTAATTTGCTGGGAAATAATTATAAAATGTGAAATATTGATCTCCTGGCAGAGATTTAAACCTGTGCCCCGAAAGGCGCTATTAAAATGCAGTGACAAGTCTGAGCTTTAATTTGTATAATTCGTAATTTGTAGCCCAATTGCTTTCGGGGAATAGGTACATTACTTGCATTTGTCGTTCCACCCTGACCTGGGGCAGTTTAATAAGAGGCTCAGTTACTACCGGCCCCCACAAACTCTCCTGTCTAACAGACAGCAGCCTCACGTAGCCCCTATGAAGCAGACGGGTTAGGATGACGGGTTTTACTGCATGACATTTTTGGCTGCAGCCCGGTGTGGTACGCACAGCATCCATGAGAGCTGAAGGCAGACGGAAAGGGGCAGGGGTCGGTTTTGTGCCATGAGATTGCGGCCTGTTGGTCGAAGGCATTCTGTTACTGAACTCATCTGCTACTTCAGCCTATGAGCTTTTTAGATATGAGGAGGAACTTCTAACAGAAGAAAACACATTTGGTATTTAAAAAACAAATTTTCTTAAATTATGGGTTTTTCCAATATGACCTACAATTTTATTGATTTGTACAGTTTTTTTTTATTTATTAAATTTAGATTGCACAGCTATTTCATTTCATTTGAAATTCTTAGCAAACTTCTACAGTCATGACAGAAACTCAGGGGTTGTTGCCCCCCAGAGCCGAGGGGATACAGCTCCGGGTCAGAGGAATGAGGAAGGCAGCCACACAGACACACCCACCACTGCCCACTCAGGACACTACACTGAATGAATGTTCGATTTATATAGAGCTTTTCAATATACCCAAAGCGCTTCACAGAACCAATGGGGAGCCCCCACCCGGATGATGCGATGGCAGCCATTTTGCTCCAGTACGCTCACCACACAGTAGCTAAGGTGGTGAAGGGGCAGGAGAGAATTCACCAATTAGATACAGACTGATGATTAGGAGGCCAGATTTGATAGGGCCACAGCGGGCAATTTTAGCCAGGATATCGGGCTACCACCCCTACTTTTTCAAAAGATGCCCAGGGCAGGACCTCAGTTTTACATCTCATCTGAAGGACAGGACCATTTTTACAGCACAGTGTCCCATCACTGCACTGGGGCATTGGGATCCACACAGACCACAGGAGGGGCTGACCTGTTGGCCACACCAACACCTCTTCCAGCAGTAACCCACCTTTCCAAACCGGTCTCCATCCAGGTACTGGCCAGGCCCAAACCTGCTTAGATTCAGGTGGATTACCTCGTCCGAACTGTAGGTGGTATGGCTGCTGCATATCAATACCTTCAGAGATGCCATGACCTCCCTCTGGGCCTGCATGATATCACATTGTGATTCTATGGTGCAAGCGCAATAATCACCAGGGCTTTAGAGAACAGGCAGAACACTGGCTGAAATGCCTGCATTTGGGTACTACACGTCTGTATAAATCGGGCACATCCTTATTTATTAAATGTGTCAGACTGTAAACTGCAAAAAGTACCACTAAACAGCAGACATCTTTTTCCCTTGTTTATCCACAATATCTCCTCTTTTAAATGCTGTTGTGGGTGTTGAGTTGCCCCTTTCTTCACCACCTTTTCAGTGCTTAACGCTTTCATGATTTACCCACGCAGTCGCATGTGGAGTGCCCCACTAACCGAACTTAATAAACAAAAGGATACGCCGAATTAACACAGACTACTAACTTTTGGGCATCACAATACACAGCTCATTAATATTTTAGGCGTACTATTAATGTGCTTACCAAATTGTGGGTGTAAGGAAATGTCCGTATAATACCAAAAAAGTGGTGTCCGGACAAAGGT
This sequence comes from Hyperopisus bebe, assembly GCA_026777045.1. Classification (NCBI taxonomy): domain Eukaryota; kingdom Metazoa; phylum Chordata; class Actinopteri; order Osteoglossiformes; family Mormyridae; genus Hyperopisus; species Hyperopisus bebe. The sequence continues at coordinate 10,743,595 of JAODJW010000019.1, forward strand.
TTCACCCATCATCGAAACCGTGATTACACCGCAACGTGATGTCAGGCAGCCCACCTTCTCCGGTACCTCTGGATTGGAAATTCAGGACCACAAATACAGAGGCTGCTCTGCACTGTAAGGTCACAGACAGGGATATGGCACTCAGGAGTCCCGCTGTCCTGCATCTGTACTTACGGAAAACGACAGGCCAATATCCCAGAATTATCCCTAAATCCAGCAGTCAAAATTAAAATGTCTCACAGTCAACATGAACGCTCTGCACTCATAACCTGGATATGCGGCTCAGAGTAACTCCAGACACTGGGGTATATTGGAGGCATTTTTCAGAAGCATCAGGCAGTTTAATGCATTGTACGCACAAGTGACTTTCACGGGTTTAGCCAAGACACAGAGCTCTGCTCCTAATCTCCTCTCGTGAACTCATCTGGCTTCACGAGTCCACACTGTGCAGAGCAAACAACTTGCAGCCTAATGTGAACGCTTAGAAAGTAGGCCTGTGGGAACCACTGCAATGAGAAAGCATCCTCAGCTTGTATGTGACAGACTGACACTAGAACAGCCCATTTCCACCATGCAGCCCCTAGAGCAGCGTCTTCCCCTACAAAGCCTCACAAACACGTTATTTACATGTAAGTGGGAGGAGAATGTCTTGAATTAGGACATTTAAAACCATTAGCTTTTCTCCAAAAAATTTGACTTTCCGTGGTTAGACTTCTGCAAAGTATAAACAAAAAGTCATATTATTCTAACAAGCTCTTTCAGAAGGAACCTCGAGCAGAAACAGGAATGTTCTACAGTGTTACAAACGTCCCCTCATAAAATCTCAGTTTAGGCCAACCAATGGGCTGTAATCAAATCCCGAGCGACAGAAAGGCCTCAGAGGAACAAGCCAGTGGCATCATAATGCGGGTCCAAAAGCAAGGTCTGAACCACGCAGACCTTCATTAGCCCTCATAAAATAACACTCAGCCTTGGGCAGACAATAAGCCTGACTTCAGAGCTCTTTCTGGAGACAAATATAAAGAAATAAATAAAACAGCAGCTGCTTTCTCTTAAAAAAAAAGAATTTTTAATAACAGAATTTAAAAAAATAAAATCAGAATTGCAGAAAGGCGACGTGGTCAGAGGCACACGTGCCGCATGTGGAAGTTGACCACATATTCGGCATTGGTGCGCTGCACTGAGATGGCAAAGGGTTCGAACGGGTGAAAGGTGAAGGCGACCAGCCTGCGCACCGTGTGGTTGATGGGCCGGCCCAGCAGGCCCGCCTGGATCTTGAACTTCAGTAACCCGGAATCTCGGGCATAGAACCTACAAGGGCGAAAGACAAGCAGCTTCAACACGTAAAAAAGTGAGACAGAAGGAACGCTGGAAAAAAAATGTCTGATTTAAAGCAAAAGTTGGGGGAAAACAGATGGATACGTGGTGTACTTAGAATGCAATCACTGCTAAAAATATGCAGTGACACTACTGCTTATCAGACGTCTGTACAGACATACACTTATTGCATACTGGATGCTCACTGAAACTTTTTTACCTTAAAGGGGCCGTTCACCCCAAAACTGAAAAAGATGTTTTAGAGGGGTTTTAGTGCTGAATATCCACCCATGTTCTTCTGCTGGGAGTTGCCTATTTTTGTAGGTATTGGCTGTACAAATTTCAGTCTTCTCTTATATAATGGGAGTGAATGACATTCTTTCTGTTGTGATTAAAGAGCCAGAAAAAAACATCTGAAAAATTCAACAATGTGTCTCTCACCAGAAATTATGACCCGGTTACACAGGATCATCTACAGACTTTGTAATGAGCAGTTTAATGTAGCAACTATTTTCTTCTACTGAGCTCCGCACACCAATCCTACCACTGCACAAAAGAGATCTTCAAACCTAGGCAACCTGATACCAGTGAGCAGAACCGCCACTGCTCCAGGCATTCTGTTCTGGATGCAATTGGGACTTAAGGTGGGGACTCGTCCTCCATGGCACTAAAGCCCCACTAAAACATATCTTTTTTTAATTTTGGGGTGAACTACTCCTTTAAATGGGACTGCCCAGGGATGGAGAACCAAACAGGAAGGTCACCTGTAAGCTTCAGGCTACATGACGGGGGACATACCCCAGGGCCACACCTCCTCGATTCACCGTGTTACCTGATTGGGTGATCCCCGCAGGTTTTGGGGCGCTCCATCACAGACACCCACTTGTCATCGTAGCTGAAGAGTGAAAGGTCCAGATAAGGGCTGCTGCTGTAGGACTGGGCACTGATGGGCAACTGTCCCAGGAGACGGCGCACTGCCTCCGTGTGCCCACCATACTTGGCATTCACAATGGTGTCCTTGAACCTAATTGGGGTATGAACACAGGTCACAGAGGAAGTCCCGCCCTCCCATGAAGCAGCTGCCCAGACAGCGTGCCAGTAGGTCACCTTCTCTGCACCTGCCGCGCATAGTTGTTGCTGGAGGCGGAGCACGGGAACTGCACCGCCTCGCTGTGCAGTGTGGCATTGCGGAACAGGTCGCAGAAGTTCTCGAAGAGCTCCAGCAGCCTGTCGGACGTGTTCTCAAACACAGCCATCACCTCAGTGGACACCATGTTGTACACTACAAAGAATGAGGGCTGGGGGGGGGAGGGTAGACGGACCCATACTCCCAGTTACTGTCAGTGGCGAAACTTGCCAATGCAGATTAGCCGAAAGACATTACATCATTTTTTTTTATCCAATGGAAAACAAAAGGTCGTTCTGTAGACTAGTTTCAATAATGAATTATAAACATGTTGCAGGCCAATAATTTGAGACCTCTTCTAAGTGGGGAATGCGATGCTGAAATCTCCCATATGCCACGATGAAAAATGACTGATTATCCAATTCAATCGTCTCCATCATTTTAGTACTTGCATCTTTAACTGTGGTGTTATTAATTTTGAATACTGATAAGTTTAAAAATTTGGCAGTATCAGTCCGATTCCGATATGTTAACGATATATTGTGGATCGCTATCTACTAGCTGTCACTCAAAAGTAAAACTTTTTTAAAATCTAGGTTTAATAGATAGAAATATAACATTGTAAATGTTCTATTCCCTGTGTGAACCTGGAAGTGCTTTAGGGCCTGCAAGGGACTGGAGGTGCGCGGCGGATGGGTCCCTGCCTGGGAGGGGTCGGTGACACGCAGGGTCACCACGTCCTCGCTGGTGTACTTGATAAACAGGTGGTTCTCGTCCAGCAGCTGCATCTTCCACATGCGCAGCTGGCGCAGCTGGTCAAAGAACTGGAAGAAACGGCGCTTGGCGGCAGCGCTGCCGTCCCGCTCGGCGCGCCGCCACAGGTACACCAGCAGGCGGTGCTTCAGCGAGTTGATGGCTTTCTCCTTATAGAGTCGCGCGAAGCCTTGCTGGCCCTCTGGCCGCGCCTCTGGGTACACAGCCGACAGAGTCAGCAGGTCGTCCTCGTAGCAGAAGCGTCCGATCGTCCGCACGTCCAGGAAGGTGCCTTCTGGGGTCACCTGCGGGGGGCAGGAGGTGACACACGTCTACGCGGGCCTGAACAACACACCTACAGGTGATGGCAAGATAGATAAAAAAATAACTGAATGACACTGAACAACGCTGAACGAGTAACAGCTGGCAGCTTGGCGGAAGGAGCGCAGTCTGTATTGGAGCCCACCTGAAAGACGTGGATGGTCTGCTGCTGCACAGAGAGGACGGCCAGGATGTTGCGGTAGAGGTAGAGACCCTGGTTATGCGACAGGATGATCTTGTCGCACTTGAAGGCACGCGTGTCGCACAGTCGGCCCGTGTGCAGGTCCACCACGTGCAGCGAATAGTCCTCGAGTGGCGAGCGTGGGTTGGGCGTCACCGACTCGTTGTTACGGTACACCTCAAAGAAGTGCGGGTGCGGATCCTCGGGCAGGTAGGCTGCCGAACCCACGATGACATAGCGCCCGTCATCTGTGAACAGGCTGCACTCGCGGTTCAGGTGCTCACCGTTGGACGCCACGCTGGTCACATGCAGCAGTGAGAAGAAGCGCTCGAAGAGGCGCGCTCGCACGCCCAGGGACCTCTGGTCATGACCCCCCGCCAGCGTGTCGCCCTCCTGACCGAGCAGCAGGTCCTCGGCCGCCTGGCAGCCCTGGTACTCGTAGATCTCCAGGGAGGTCTGGTCCGAGGAGAAAGCGATGAAGCAGCGGCCATCAGGGGAGAACTTGCGCAGGAAGCAGGGCGGCTTCTCCACGTTGACCACAGTGAAGTTCGGGAACACGTTCTGGTGGAGGCAACGCACGCGGTACCAGTGGGCCCCGGGCCGGCCGGAGCAGATCCTCCGCCTCTCCAGCCGGTGGACGACATTCTGGTTCTGGATGCGACGAGGACATAAGGTGGGGGACTCGTCCTCCATGGTCCGAACGTCTCTAGCAGCCATGAGTCACGTCACGCTGATCACAGAGAGAAGCCAGGCAGCCACATTACCTCCATGTTATCCCGGCGCTCAACAACAATGTTTCCTAGGGGCGGCAGCAGATGCCATCACGCAGCCATCTCAGCCAAAGCACGCCTCCGATAGCGGCCGCCTCATATAACTTTATCAATACTACCAGATAACATGGCAATGCTTATTATTATATCATTTATGCTGAATGTAGAAATGATTATTCCCACTTCTACTGGTAAATATCAGTAATGCCTTATTCGGAGGGTAAGTAACATGATTTCCAGGAACATGGTGCACGTGCCAAGTTGGAAATAAAATTCATAAGAAGGTAATTTTATGCAGCTGAAACCAAATTACTGGCCATTACAGGGTAAAAAAATCAAATGAGCTCTTTGAAATATATGAGGTGTAATATGTGAGATAAGTAAGGTGCAGGCAGTGAGGCGAGAGTCATCAGGCATCATTGTCACGGGATACTGACAAACCCAGTAGTGGTGCTTCTTAGTTAGTTATGTGAATCATAGCGGCATTATTGAAATAGAAAAGAAATTACGGATTGATGACACTTTGACAAGCGCCATTAAAGTTATTTTGCCGAAAAAAGCAGGGATTATATAGAAGTACAGGGGTTATCAATGGAAATATGCAGTTGAAAGACTCCATGAACTTAAAGACACTAAGACTTATCAAGTGGATTTGTGTTTTTTAGGTGTCTGTCTGGGATACTTCTATGTTAAAATACAGCGGATACGCTAAATAACTCCAATCTGGTATGGTCCTCAAATGTCATGGTTACATTTCACCTGCTTGATTCTATTGTTTCGACAGTAGTCATATTACATAGTGTCAATCAGATAGTTATCGACACATATTTTCCAAACATAGTTGAGCCACCCGATGTATAAAATTCCGTTTTATAAACGACACAACCAAAATCCAGAGTGCAACTACAGACGAGTTTAAATACATTCTCATTCCTGATGTAAACTCAGTGAACTGCATCTTTCTTTGAGACTGCGTACCATGGTTTAAACGCAGCAAAATATCATAAAATGATTAAATGGCGCCGCAGCCGGCTAACTTACTTACGTTACAATTAAAAAGGCATCTTCTGAACTAGATCGCATACTTACCTTGTGACTGCTGAAAGTGGCTTATATTCATACTGATCATGCTGGCTAACCAGCTAGTAACCTAACTGAGCAGACAGGAGCTGTGTTACAAGCGGTTTATATGAATTTCACAACGGCACCACATTTCTGTGACAAACCACAGGACCCGACATGACGGCGCAAGGGCTAAGCGATTACTGCTAGGAGTATTTCACTTCAGCTGACCCGTGAAAGAAGCTAGTTATCGCAGAAAGATAGTTAGTGTAGTGTTTAGTTAACTCGGCGCCGATGTGAACTTCTTAACCAGCACGCCGGATAAGCAAGATGGAATCAACAATCACACCGCCTCTTTTAGCACAGCGCCATTTGCGGCGGATAACAGAACTGCAAACTATGGTCACCGACACGTTTCCGTCTGATCACAGCGCCCCCGGGCCGCGTGGTACAAATAAGAATTGCAGGGCATGCTAAAATAGTGTCATGACGTCCCTGCCCTAATCACAGTGCCCCCACGTAATGCGGTCACAAACGGAACTGCAAGGTGTAATAAGGCAGACTAACAGCGCCTCTGTTTGCGTGTGGTGTTTATACGGAGCTGCAGGCTGTGGTAAAAGAGGGACCTCAACGCCTCTGTCGCATCTCTATTATTCGTAGTATGCGAAGGAACACAAAAACCGCCACGAACAAGCAACAAATTCTTGCAATAAGAACTTTATATGCTATATATTACATTTAATTATATATATTTACAGTTAATTACATTGTAGCTTTTTTATTTGTTAGTAAAATGCATCATTAAAGCATTCATTCATTTAGAAACAAAACTGTGTATTAACATAATGCAGGACAAATGTTTGAGGTGGGGAATGAATTGACGAAATCTCGCATCCTTCACTAGTATTTGGACATACAGTTATATATTATTTTGAATGCAAACACATTTGTTGTTTTGGTATGTGTATATAATTGACTCTGTTTTTAAATGTTTTTAAAAACTCATCTAATGTTTAGTTGTAGATATTTATTGGTTCTGTAATCAAAGTAAACACATTGAAACTACTGAAATATTTTATTAAATATTAAACTGTTTCAATGGGCAGTTTTGTACAGACTAAGCTGGACTGTTGTATATCTGAATTCAGAAATTAATCAGCGTCCTTAAGTTCAGGTGTTTAATTGAAAAGTCCTCTTGGGTGTCCACTGGGGCAGTACAGCTGCATAATTTTATGTATTCACAAGTAAAATCACGCTGGCCTTGTGCCCAAGAAAAAAAAATACGTATGAAAAAGCAGTAAAAGCAGACTGGAACCCATATGCTGGGCCGTGAGTGCAGGATAATGAGTCTGCAGGCATCCACCCCTGACCAGCTATGTAGATTATATAAGTAGTCATTTTCTGTAATCACAGGTTGTGCACACATAGCAAAACCCAAGACGGAATGAAGAGGGGACTTCGGAATATGATAAACACACACTTTCTGGTTTGGCTGACATTTGAAACATATAGAACGTAAAGGTTTCTGAGGGCTTACAGAGAAACACAGGGCAATCTGCCGATATTCATTTCAGCATTAGCAATCGGGGCAACGCCTGGCCGCACCCGTCCAACTGCCCGTCTGCCTTCGTCTCTCATATTGTTGGTATTTAGAACTTTTCTTGCGGTAACTTTTTATCGGTGGTCCACAGTGCTTCCAGTGCACTGGAGATCAGCTGGAGGCTTAACGCCCTGAAATGGCTCCTCTGGTTCCAGCCGCTCCCTGTGGGAGTGGACCATTCAGAGGGCCCTCAGAAACCTTCATATCCTGTGTGTTTCAAATGCCACCCAACCCAGAAAGTGTGTCTTTGTCATGGTCTGTTCATCTTCAGTTTCACTATGTGTCCATAACCTGCGATTACAAGAAATGATTACTTATATAATCTACATATTTAATCTACATAGCTGGTCTGCCTCTGTGTCGTGGGGTGACGGGACAGTTAAAAAGGGGCCAGATGCCGGATGGTCAAGTCTGCTCTGATAGTCAGGGAGGATTTTTCGTTATATTGGATTCCTGCTGTAATCTAACTGACACTGTGAAATAAGAAATTTCACAAAAACAACAATTCAATTATTAATACTATTATTATTTTGTCACTTAGATATATTTTTTATTCAAAGAAACTGACAACTTCAATCCATTTATACAGCTGGATATTGTAATTAAGAAGTTCAGGCTGTAAGGCTTTCAGGTTGTAGGTTTTCTCTGGCTCCAAAAATAATACAATATGGTTTTAATAGAGACGGATGCCACCAATAATCATAATTGCCACAACCCACCCCACCATGCTACACATTTTCCAAAAAGTGTGGTCTCATTATGCATGTAAACAGACACACAATTCCATGCATCTGATATTGCACTGGCCAAGAATTTGTAAAAGACCATTCTTTTTGTAGGTAAAATCACCTGTTTACATTTCATAGATGCTAACATGGATGTACTACAGGCGCAGACTGGGCAACGGGAAGTTAGGGAAGTTTCCTGCCACAATCAGCACAATATTCCAAGAGGAGCCCTCCCCCCTCCCCGAGTCAGCGGCAAAATATCAAATTGAAGCCGTTTGGCAGCAAATTCCCAGCCTGCTTTTTGTTGCCAGTCCGCCCTTGATGTAATGTAGCAGAAAAAAGAGACTGAGGTTAAGTAAGGCTGAAGCATGTCGCTACCTAAGATATTCCCAGTAACTGAAATGTCACATTAAAAGATATCAGCAGATTAGCTACAAATTCTGTTTTTGAAAAAATCCATGACAAGATTACACATACAGGGTTATTTTGTGGCAAAGACACTTTTCTTTTTTACTATTTTACAGAATATAAACATTTTCCAAAATATGCATAATGTACTTTTTTGATTTTTCACACATGTATAACACTGAGGGGTGCTTGTGCAAATGTGCATTTTCTGGGTGTGTTTAAAACCATATATTTATGAAGATAAATCAAAATTGAACAGGATTAACCACCAGTTGAAAATTTACCCTTGTAAATACATACTCTGGCTGTTTGGTGATTAGACATGCACAAAGCCAGGAATTCTCTCATGTCATGAGTGCTCAGGAAGTCCCTTTATCCATGTTTTGGGACATGTGGCACGTTTGCAAAGTCGCAAAGCACAAGAGCAGATGGCTTCCAAAGCTTGCTTAGATACCTACTCACGTCAATGACCAAAATACTTACATGAGGCGGCCATCTTCATTTCATCTGTTTCGCTAAGAAATTTTGCCTGCATAAATAATTCATATGTTTCTCCTCTTGCTTGGTTTGCTCACTGGCTAGCATTAAATCAGCACGTTAACAATGAGAATAGAAACCGACATGGAGCATGGCAGGTCGTTCATGTGAAGGGAGATCTACATCGTCACACTCATCTGTTGTCCTGTTATGTCTCACCTGTTCTTCTAAGTGTTAAAACGACTGTATATTGGCATTGTTACTGCGTGATGGATGGTAGGAATCAGCAGCTACATCCCCAGTAACAGTCATTTGTGGAATTTGCAGATCTTTCCTTTTGCTTTATTTGACAAACATACCAGGTGCCTGGTTGTCGATTGAATAGGTCCTAATGAGAAATATTTTTCATCCATCCATCCATCCAATACAGGGTCATCATGAAACTGGGACCATTTCCAAGATGCACAAAGCACAACACAGCCCAAATGTGATAATGTTTCTTTTTATCTGTTAAATTGACCATTTTCTTTTTTTGTATGAAAATGCACGACAACCTTTTTCAGAGCTAAACCTTGTGGGGTCTGGAGAATAGCAGGAAAACACATCCTGCACGTAACAAGCAGAAGTGAGCACGTGGGGGACCGATGGCCCTGCGACAGAGACGCCTGTCAGGGGCCAAGCTCTGTCAGCGTGTCTCGGAGTCCAGCCACAATGACAAAAACTCTTTCAAGCAATTGGATACTGAAATGCTCAACAGATGACTGGCTGACAACATTCTGTCACCTAGAAACATGAGCGCTCCTGCCAACAGTTAAATTGGATATGTTAATCAAATAAAACCATTCTAAATTAAAGATTCTCACAGCAGTATGGAATAATCGGTGTGTGGTAATACGTTATCTCAGATTAAATTATGTACATAAAACACTGCATACAGAAAAAAAATATATACACACACACATGCACATTTATTATAACACATAGAAATTAAGGGAATTGTACCAACAATTTACCTGGTAAAAAAAAAAATGTACAGTAAGAAGAAAAAAAGAGAAAACACCTATCACATCTAAGCATTTACATTTAAACCAAAGAAAAAAGTGACTAAAGATAATGTGAAATCTGAAGCTGAGGCTGCAGTGAGGCTGCAGTGCATGCAGCCCGTAACATGTCAATGTGTCCCAAACTGCATATCACAGTCTAAGTCAAATGTGACTAATTTTTGCCCATGGAAGGGTTGCCTTATAACAATATAATAACGAGCAACACATGCAATACATTACTCTGAAGCCGTCTTTAAAACTGGCACTAATTCGCATTTTTGGGTCTGGGGCCAGTTAGTGAATAAAGTACTTCTATACAAAAGGGTCTTTATAAATATCCTGCTGATTGTACAGTCCAGGAATGGTCTTTGCTTCAATTAATGTAAACAATTTAGGAACATTATATTTATAAACATTAATAAATGGAAAGATTGCTTCTATTCTCATGTGTTGGTCTCCTAATTTTGCCGTGAAGGCTAAAACAAAAGGAAGTGTACCTCTGGCAGTTGAGACACCAGTTAATCACTGCCTATACATCAGCAGGCTTCCTATTAAGAGTATGTACATACTGTACAGCTAACCATAGCGTTTTAAGACATGTCAGTCTGCATTGTATTATCTCTGGGTTACTGCCTCGCCACGGTGCGGATAATCAAATTTCCTGTGTAATTCCTGCTAACACCGTTGTTTTTTGATTTACCATTCTGCATTCCAATTTACTCTTCTTAGAAAACCCTGCTGCTGACTGACTAACAATTCTTAAAGTACAGGCTGGTTTTGCACACCGGTTGCCATGGCAACCTCTCAGCGCTAAACAAAGGACTGAAGGCAAAAGGGAAGGAAAGGAACACAAGGGAGGAGGAAGAGGAGGAGGAGAGGGAGGTGGGGGAGGGGGAGGAGGCAGACGTGCCACTTGTTGGGGCTTATACTATCTAGAGCATGTTTGTGCATTTGTGCACGTGCGTGTGTGTGTGTGTCCATGTCTGTGTGTATTCATATCTTTGTGTTTGTGTGTGTGTGTGTGTGTGTGTGTGTGTGTGTGTGTGTGTGTGTGTGTGTGTGTGCGACTGAACGTATGATTTGG
>JAODJW010000019.1:10754752-10776144 GCA_026777045.1 Hyperopisus bebe
GGGGGGGGGGGGGGATGGGGGTGAACAGCATGGGGGGGTTGCTGGTGGTATTCTTCCTGGCTCTGGGCGGTTTCCTGATCTGTCGAGTGTGCCTTCTCTTTGTGTATATCTGATTTTCTGGCCAATCTCTTTTCATCCTTGACAGTAACCACTCAGGTTTCTGTGGTCCAGCTGCACGCTTATTTCCGGGCACTGTTTACAGGTGGTCGTACTCCTGCCCCCCACACACACAGGTCACTGCGCTCTTCCCACTGTTCCTCCTTGTCGGATGTGTATGTTAAAGTTTGCATACCCAAGGTATTCTGGGGGCTTTCAGTTGAGGGCTGGCATGCTCTGTGGGTGCAGCTCTCCCCACTAGCCTTTAGCGCTGTGATGCGTGCGATCACTCCCATTGTACAAACAGCGTCATGGCTGTGCGTCTGCATGTTCTCTCAGGGGGAAGCTGCTCTTCACAGGCAGATGAATTCCTCATCTAATGATGAACTCCTTGTTTCTTTATCTTGAATCACAGAAAGGACGACTGCAGTTACTGCTACTTTTGTAGGTGTTGAGTACTGTGTGTGTGTGTGTGTGTGCGTGTGTGTGTGTCTGCCTGCCTGTCTGTCTGTCTGTCTGTGTCTGTGTGTCCGTGCATGTATGTGTGTGTCTGTCTGTCTCTGTGTCTCTGTGTCTCTGTGTCTGTGTCCGTGTGTGTGTGTATGTGTCTATGTGTGTATGTGTGTGTGTACCTGTGTGTGCATGTGTCTGTGTATGCACGCACTTCAGTGTCTTTACAGAGAGTGCAGTAAAACAACAGGAGCTCCAGCTGCCCCTAGGCGCCCGGGCTTGGCTCTGGCTTGGTAGCAATATAAAAGTTATTTCCCGCAAAATCACATGGCCATTTTGAGGCTAATGCACAGCCTGAAAGCAGACAGACAGGTCAAGTGCTGCAGGCCCCGAATCCTGCCGAGGCTGAATCACCCTCTTACCCCAGAGGGGGCGAGTTACGTGGGGGCCGGCAAGGGAAGCATTCATGTTACTTGCAGTCCCGCGGAAGCCACCCTGCCATGATTTCTAGCCGCCTCTGGGCACAGCCGAAGAGGAGGAAAGTACAGCGGTCTCCCATTTCCGTGCTGAATTCCCCTTTAGTGTGTCGCCCGGCACAGAGCCCCCACCCTGGGCCCGGGAGTTTGGCGGGGGCCATGCCTCACCGAAACACCAAGGGCTTTAAACCACCGGGAGGTTACCTAGAGAAGCCAGACTTTGCCCTGGATGCTGAGGGATCCCTGCAGGAGTATACGAACAGATGCTCCGTTTCACTGATCACAATGAATTACTTCTAGCGTCCGTAGCCAAAAAGCAGCCGCTTAGCACAGGTTTGCGTAACGCTGATACGGACATCTGCCAGTGTGACTCGTGAACCCCACCGCTGCTCTCAGACACGTAAACAAACCCGTTATCGGGCCACGAGAACCCCAGGCAGCCGACTGACAAAACAGCCCTCCTGAATAAGCAAATGAAATGCCAGGCAGCTTCTGCGCGAATTGTAAATATTTGGAAAGACTCGTTATACAGTGGTAATAAGCGTTTGTCAGCCTGCCATCGTGCGTCTGCAAGTGCCGGGAACGGTGGGAGAGCGAGCCATCAGCGGTCACCATGCTGCCGCATCGGTCACAGAGAGAATAAATGAGGGACCAGACACCATGGCCAGATCTCTGACACAGAAAGCATGGGCTCATTGCAGTACTCGCAGTGCCCTCCCCCACCGGAACGTGTCAATTGTCAGTATTTGCCCATCCATGGTGCGGTCTGTAACCAAGGGCTTTGGACAGACTGAAGTGCCTAGTTTGCCCAGATGGCGTGATGGACGAGGAGAAAGGACCAAACAGAGCCCAGACCTTGAGGTGTGAAGTACTGATGCATGCTGGGTCATCAAGCTACACATGCAGTTATGCTGTTGTGCCGAATCAGACGTGAAAACCATATTGTTAGCTGTTGAAAAGGCTTAGGTTTACTAATATAGAAGTATTATTACTTACATTAATATCCATCTTTCGAATGCTTAAGCCGGTCAGAGTCACAGGGGGCCTGGAGCCTATCCCAGACAGCAGAGGGCAAGGGCGCGGTTACAGCCTGCGGGAAAAGCCGCTTACATTATTATCAGTGTTATTATTATTTATTGACACTATGATGGCACCTCTTCCATAATTTCTGGCTGTTAGCAACAGGTTTCTGCTGCCAACCTACGTTAGCGACAAGAGAAATGAGGACACACAATGACAGGTCTCTTTAGGAGACCTTCCTGCATGCAAACATCCCCACGGAAACACACGCTCAGGGCACAGGAGTGTTAATGTTCATTTACAGCACATCGTATTGCTTATTTCGCTATGTTTTCGGGGAAACGCGAGAGGTGTAAGGCAGAACATGCAAGAGAGATAAAACAAAAGCATGGTAAGAGTAAAAGTTTGTGACTACTAATGACTTTCCTCTGTGTCTGTCGAAAAGCTCACATCGGATTTAAGATGAGACCACAGTTTCTTTCTCGAGCATGCACGGCCGAACGGGTGCAATTTATTCCTCAAGGAACACGCACACTTCTGCACGAACAGAAAACCCGACCCAAACTCATTCACTCAGCACTTCACAGAAAGGAAACAATGTGCAAGAACACAAATGATGTGGCAATTAACTGCTTTGTGTAGTTTTATGCAATATATTATTTTCATTTATTTAATATCAGTCATCCCCAGAAAAATAGGGCCTTCATTTATTTATCATGTAATGTAATTGTGTTTCGGATACTCTTTATCACACGCTTCAACAAAACTTGCTGCTTTGTGAAATATTATGCATAAATACTACTGCACATTTTGCCGCAAGATGTCACATTGTGAAGTATGTGGTTTAGGTAAAATCTCCACTGACATATATGTTCTTCCAGCTAAGGATGTGCTACAAGCTGGCAGGTCTGGGTGAAGAGGAGCTGCATCACAATGGGCACCATGAGGTCCATATTTGAGGAATGGTCAGGTCAGGGAGAAGCTGGTGACATCGTCTGTGTTCCAGGCTTTAGTAATCTTGCATTTGGGAAGCGTAGACAGATTGAGCTATTTTCAGCCCAAAAAATCCTAAATAATTGTCATGTCCTTTGACAGTGGAGGTGGTGCAGTGCAACAGGTAGGTGGGGATCCTGCTGAACGGTAGACCGGACTGGGCAGACGACACGGCTGCACTGTACAGGAAAGACCACTTTCGGAGGAGGCTCCCAAGGTTGACTCACCAGTGCATTGTGGCACTAGGTCCTTCTCTACACTGTGGTCTGCTGTGGAAGCTGCATCAGTTCCAGTGACGCCAAACGCAGAAACAAAGTCCTCAAGACGGTCGGCTCCATCACAGGACCAGGAGCACAGCTAGAAATCCTGATCTGATCCCGGACAAAATGTCACTTTGTGTCCCACATTTGGGGTGGCACGTTCAGCCTAAAGACATACAGGTCCCATGCCCATAAAATTTACTGAGCTTTGGGGTGGGGGGCGGGGGGGTGATGCAGTATGTTTGGCCAAATGGGTACCTGACAGTAGGTTTTGGAGTCTTTATAAAGTACTAGACCCCTGAATTAGCCAGAGCATCCATATGCTTCTGATACCTATCTGGCGACTGACCCTGAAACATCTGGAGGATGCCACAGAGAAGAAGATCATGACAAAATTGTCTTTTTAAATTGACAGAATGTTTTTAATTGACAGAATCATTCACTTTTAAACAGGGTTGGACTGGCCCTCTGGCCCTCGCCCCACCCATCAGCATAATTCATGGTGGGACATCATGTTTACTGTGGGGCTGTAGGGACCCCAAAGTCCAGGGTTCATTTTCAATCCAGTCCTGCTTTTAAACCATCTCTAACCAAGTGCTGCCAATTATTCTTACTAAAACAGATCAGCAAATTTAAAAGAGCACTTTGTTTAAACTCGGTATTTCTTTGCAAGACATAACACCAACGATGTGAGTGCAGTCAGGTGATTCAGAAGTATTTGGTGCGTCGGCCCTACCTGGTTGTCAGAAAGCCAACTGAACAAGAACGTTTAGTCAAAGAAATAAGTTCACTAAAACTCCACCGGATCACACAGCCCTGTGATTTCAACCAGCAGTCACTAGCCAATAACAACAAATTCTTTTTCCAAAGGTTTGCCATGACACGTTCCTGACCCATTTGTATTTGAGGTGGAAGGTACAGTTGTGTGTGTGATTCTCCTTACAAGGACACAGGTGGACTGTAACCATCACATAGGATCTAACTTTCCCCTGTGGCACTTTGCTGCCTCACATGACTGCCAACGCTCCCTGTAAACAAGGAAGTTTTCAAATTACATTCCCACAACCTTTAATATGCAGCCCCCATGGGGGCCATTGCACACTCTCCACCCACCGGACGCTGAACCAGCTCTCTGTGGATGGCAAAAGCATTGAGATTCCTCAAGATTCTCCTTTCAGATCTCTCCCGCACATGAGAACTGTGTATTTACAAATAAATGTGAATTTCAGTCTAAATGTCAACTAACAAGATATACCTCTACTTTGTCCAAAAAAATGGGATTCTTACTTTTATTATGCAGAAGATCATTTGAAAAATGTGAGCCTAAAAGAGATTGGGAAAAGCACGGACAGAGATCGCATCGATTCAAAGGTACACTGTTCGCACGAAACCGAAATGCACGCTTTTATTTATTACTATTATAATTATTATTAATTATTATTATTATTATCATTATTGCCAGAGCAGGCTTTTATTTGCATCCCGTTTCCATAAGGTCCCCGGGGACTTTTGTTCTGAAAGTAGGGTGGTCTCTCCCCTCCGCGCGATGACCTCATGGACCGCTGTGAAATTGACAGGCCACCTGTGGGACGAGCCGGGCTTTAAAGAGGCAGGGCTTTAGCTAAAATTGCAGCTGTGGCTTTTGTTTCAGCACATGGCATAAAGAGGGGCTGTCATCTCCAGCGAAGGTTTCTGCTGCGAGCAGCCGGCAGGAAGAAGGAGACATACAGACATCCAGAAAATTACGTTTTGTTTTTCTCTCTCTCTCTTTATTTTCCTAAATGATGACAGGGAGAAAGACAGCGTTAAAGGACGAGTGGATAGAGAGAAAGGGCGATAGAGAATGGGGGAGGGGAAGGCGCGCGTCCATGTGATTCGCTTTGCGTTTTATCCCAACATCGTCGTTTCATCACAAATCAGATCGACGCATCTTCATCCCACTGAAGACGCACCATGAATATCCCACAGGCAAATAACTTAAAATAATATACCCGATACACAAGAGACGAGCACAAACCGAAAACGACAGGTAAGAAAATATTTTCATTTTAGAAATTATTTCCAGGACGACATTTTTATAGGCAAGTATAGTTTAGTAGGTTTGTAGCATTACATTTTAGTGGCCATGCCTTTCGAGTGAATATCCGTATCCTCCTCGGCTGTGACATCCTTGCAAACATTAAATAAGGTGCCGTGTCGAAGTTCATGATAGAAAGGATTCTGGACAGAGCAACAAGTAGAATGCAGAAGTTCTTCTTTTCGCCTATGAAATTTAATCCTTTATTTTACCTTTATGCTGGAATTCTTCAGCCTTATTGAACTTGTGCTATTTTCCCATAACCTCTATATCACATATATGCAATAACGAATTGTATAATTACAATTCGTATGCCCAGTGCAAACAGAAGTAAGGAACAGTGTATTTCACGTTGTCATATAGTGCAATCTAATACCTACGTTTACTGTTAAGAATTAGGTGACCTTGTGCAAGGAAGCATTTGTAATCATTACTGTCCGTGCATGGCGCCATTAAAAATAAACGTATTAATGTCATGACAATGGATTCAAGGCTTCTATTGATTATAGCAAAGGCACCCCCACAAATACAACGTGCCTGTTGTATTTATCGAATGACTGTAATTTGATTTAAAAAGTACTTTGTTATAGTTACCCTTCACAAATTCAATATCGGCCCTGTCGGCTGAATCCACGTGTTTTCTGTGGTATATCACATGATGTCCTTGTAAATTGCTCGTTGTCACTTTTCCCCTCAATATGTCCTAAATATGTAGCGAGACTGAAAGACGTGGCCGCTCAGTCAACAGGCGCCTTCCGCACTGTGGATCCAGAGGTACCGGCGTGTGTGTATGTGGTAATGCCAGTGTGTGTGTAAATGCCAGTGTCTAAAATCACTGGAGTACTTCCAGTAGTAGAAGAAATTCGGGCAAAGAAAATTCCTGTCACGTTTTATGGTAATAGATTGAGTTGTGAGTCTTCACGGATGATTACATTTTTATTTTCTAGGTCAGCAAGCTCCTACGTTGTTTGTGTTATGAATAATTAAGGTTATATCTTTTAATACTATTAAATCTGAAAAAAAAATTAAGGAAACCATCATGGCAATAAAGACCTCAATGGTCTGCATACCTTTAATCTTAAATCTATTTTAGAACAAACTTCGTGGAGCCAAAATCAAACAGGCATATGTGGCGCCCTTCAAACGTGAAATATTTAAATACTGCGTTGATGTTGATGATATATTATTTTTCGTAGGAATTATAGCGGAATTCGAAATATGAACATCCAAACCGGGGTATTCCAGCACACAGACACACAATCTCGCAATTAAGCTCATTTTGATTATGGTTGTTGGGTAAATTTCAAAAAGCATTTTAGTAATTGACTCTTTGATAATAATTTCCAACGGTTTTTAGTGTCAACAGCATTGCCGAAATTAGTTGTGTTATTCATGAGCGCGACTCATGCAAAACGGAATTTAGGCTATTATTATTATTATTATTATTATTATTATTATTATTATTATTATTATTATTATTATTGTTGTTGTTGTTGTTGTTGTTGTTGTTGTTGATTATATAAAATGCAACGTTTGCATTTTTAATATAAAAACAGTTTAAAAAGATATTTTGTACCAAGGAGATTTTATATTAAACAGACTGTGTAAAATGTAAAAGTTTTAATGCATGGCTTTATTAGCCTTGTTATTTTACCTCAGAAATAACAACACGGCTCGCCTTAAATGTCTTCCAGCGGATAGTCAGAACGATGGATCCCCGTCCGTTTTCAGCACCATAGGTTTGGACAGCTCCTGTTACACCAAGTGGGATAAGAACCGCCAGGCATCGGGGTAGTCATTTTCAGTAAGGCTAGGTAGGTAATCAAGTTCCCTGGGCTATTTTATCAAATTAATGATTTATTTGGAACTCAATACGCCCTCCCCCCACGCTTCTTCAAAACGATCCTGGCGCATATACACCTTGCGCACCCACGCAACCTAAAATCTGGCTGTCTTAAATTATACACCTCGAAGATGCGTTTTTAGATACTTCCGTGCCATATATCTAGATTGGGTCTCGTATATTGGATACGTTGGATAAATAAAGTTCTTTCTGGCCTGAGAAGACCAGCTAAAAATGTAATTTGTCGGCCGTTTAGCAGAAGTTCTCAGTTATTTGATTTTCACTTTAAAAGTTCTCGTCGTGTTAGCAACGAGAAAGTGAAGTATGCTATATTTCATTGGAATCATCGAGTGAAATTAAAATATTAACAGAATAAGCTTCGCCTCTATGACTAATCTCCAAAGGAGTTATTAGGGAAAAAGTGACTTTCATGTTGCATTTTAAAAGGGAAAATGATAATAAATATTAACCAACAAACTGATAAAGGGTACAAACAGCTACGATTGAACTTATCAAAAACCAGTCAAAATCTAACAGTAATATTTAAGTCTCTCCTTTACGAGTGGTTTTGCAATTGTAAAAAGTAAAGAAAGTCTTGTGAATTGTACCTTGATCGTTGTATTGCGGTGTTGCTGATATAAATTCAGAATTTGCCGTTATAATTACGATGCGTTGCATGCAATATTTATTTTCTCAGGCCTGGATGAAAATAATTGACTTTGCAGAAACAGACGAATACAGTCAATGAAAACGCTGGAATATAGCTGCATCTTTAGTTGTTTTTAGTCAAAGTAGGTTGCATACAGATATTGGAACATTTAATCGTTTTTTTTCATGAGGTCAAGTATATTGTGAAAATGTGCTAAATATATGTGCTGATATAATGGGGACGATGGCTTATCTTTTCTCTAAGGATTATTATTTAAAATGTATTTATTGGCACGTATTTAAGAGACACTAGCGTGTATTCCCCAGATTGACAGTTTTGTCCGTAGATATTTTTATAGATTACTTTAAAACGGTTATGAGTGAATTCCACACGGACATCAGGCATCTTATACGCAACGTCCAGAAATGTTTTTCGCTGCATTGCAGAATGAACAGGAATTTCCCTGTAATGTTCAGTAGTAGGGTCAGTGTTTTGCACCAGGGTAGAATTTGCAGCTGATCCGCCTCCCTTCAGTAGCACGAATCGCGGTTATCAGGCAGCCCCCCAAGCAGCAGCAGAGGCGCCCAGGAGGCTCGGCTCGCACGTGGCCTTCGGGCCGGGCTCCTCCGCGGCACTGCGCACCCTCTTCGGGCGCCAGCGCAGTTACTGACAGGCTGAGAAACGATCCCGCTGGCAGCCAGACTCTTGGTGAAATCTTCGTTCCTTCCACTTCAGGGAAAACGGGAGCTGCATCCTTATTTGCTTGGCTGACAATTTAGAAGATCAAATCTTCATAATGTTTTTTTTTTTTCTTTTACTGCCTTGTAGGGAACAGAATGTACCCAGAAGGATGTTTTTGTGCAACACATAAAATGACTTGCCATGACATTATAAATCCGTGGAAGCATATAAAAGGTTTGTCATAACAGTCAAACAAATTGTTAGGGGTGCTGTTTGCTGCCCTTTTAGGGTTCCATCTCCCCTCCTCCCCTGGCCTTGATGGGACCTCATTGCCCCTGTAGAGGATAATTACATATTAATCAGTACAGGAAAGCAGGCCCAGTTATGACTGCAAACCAGGAGGCGTGGTGACACACAGAGACACACACATCCACGCACTCCTTCCCAGAATGCCAAGACTAATTGTTTTCTCACAAAAAATGATGTGAGAGTTTGGATTTAGGCCCAGGGGACCCGGCGTAACTGTGAGTCCCAGCTTCAGCTTCAGCCTCAGCTGAGGGAGGACAGAGAGGCACCTCTGCTCTATGATGGGACACATATGGGGAGAAAAGGGGGTTAGGCTGACGATAACAAGGCGGAAGTCACGTCGTTCCAGAGTGTGACTGTGTGTGTGTGTGTGTGTGTGTGTGTGTGTGTGTGTGGATGGACTGGCAAGGGGAGGGGCCATGTGGGGCAAACAGCAAACAGAGCCGGCATGTGACTCTGCCAGGGGCACAGAGGGGCATCAAGTGGATGATGCCAGTAAATAAGTGGATGACTAGATCATTTCAGCAGGGATGGCCAGTCCACACACAGCAACACAAGCTTTAGAAGTGTGGACATACTGGCAACAAGTAGCCAAGCGACCAGCTTTTGGATGCGGGCACAGGAAGCGTCTGAGCTGCTGGATTTGGAGCCGGGTGGCTAAATGTGGCATTCATGTCCTTTTTCTGGGACCTCTGCTCGTAGGTCATGGCTGTTTCGTAGCTGGGGGTTTCCCCAGGAGCTAGAGAGACCCCAGCTGTGTTCCCAGACAGAACGCTCCTCTTGAGATGTTGAGGGAACCTTGCCTAGCAACAGCCCAGAGTAGGACTGAGAGAGTTACTGTGCTGAGAGATTATAAAACTAAATCACAAGGAAGGAAGCACTTTCCAGCAGCCTGGTTTCAGGTGTATTCATGCAACGTAAAAGGTCTGTATCATCCTACACATACTCTTTAATCTCTATGCTTTTTTTCCCTCGCAGACCCACAGCGACCTTCTCCTGCTGTTTTCTGTGTCTGATGTTTGGTGTTGCTTCATACTCTATGTACTGTAGACTTACCTCATTGTCCCTACTTATGTTTTAAGATCCATGACAGAAGAAGAAGTACACTCAGTATTCTCTGGATCCCGTGAACTTCCTGACGACAGCAACGTAAGTAAATTCAACACTGTAAACCTTTCATTCATTCTTTTTTTTATGAGAGTGCATCTGTAGCAAAAAAAAAAAAATCAATTAGAATTTTTGAGCCTGATTATTTAGAAATGCGCTGTTCAGCACTGGAGTCCTTTTTTCTGACCAGGCTTATTTTTGGTTGCTTTGGTAACAGGCGCTCAACAGGAAGTGGCTGCACAGATGGAACAGGTGTGGCGTCTAGGCGCCGTCTTCGCGTTGCTAGGGCTTTCTGTACAAATCAGCACTTGGATACACAAAGGCTGGCGCGAGGCTGATGCCAGTCCAAAAAAAATAGGGCAATTGTCAGGAAGCAGGAGGATGAGCATTCGCCACAGTGTATGGGGGGGGTGGGGGCGTGATCCCAGACTGAGTCGCAGAGTGGTGCCCAGCGAGGGGTCTAAGTCATCCCACCCCCCAAAAAAACCCTCTGCTCACTTACTCCCCTCAGGAGGTCACCACACTGCATCCCCTCCCAAACAAGTGCTCGCTCCATGTGCCTCACGATGGGGGTAGAAGTCTTACATCCTTTTGAAACCTTCTAAGCAGTCCATACTGCCCTCATTAAAGATGGCCGCCCCTTCCCCCCCCCCCCACACACACACCCACACACACATGCACACACTCACTCGCTTATGTTAGTCCCCCTGCAGTCTCCCTTCCCTCTCTGCCACTCTGTCTGCACATGCGGTGGTGCCTTTAAAAGCATTGGTGTGTGAGGAAATGCATGGGGGGCTGTCAGCGCAGCTGTTGCAACCTGTGCTGCTTGCTTTTGAACGCATGAATTAGCACGCATCACAATTATGCAGCACATTTCAGAGGTCGGGCTTCTGCTCCCCATAGTGTAAAAGATGTAGGATTTATGGTAGAGAATCCTGAAATAACTGAAAGAAAAACATTTGTTACTGTGATAGTGGGTGGATGTGTGTGACCGGATTTTATGTCGGATTTTTAACCGCACAGGGAAGTTCTAGGTGAAACAGTAAGAGTCCGCAGCCAAGCATGGACATGAGATGCCATGGGCCGTTGCAGGGTGCGAGGGAGTCCGTCGTCACTGTCCCTCCCAGATGACTGGCACAGTGACGAACACAGACGCAGGGAAAAACTAGGACCCACGCAAACCTCCGATTCCTGCAGCGTAAAAAAAAAGAAAAATGAAAGGCAATTCCTCAGAGGGATGCTGGGAGAAAAACAATGCTTAGGTAATTAAGAGCGGCTAACGGCTAAGCTAGCCCCAGTCAAAGCAATTACCACAAATCATACAGTCTCACCAGCCTTCATTATTGAAAATCTGTCTGCTTTGATGACTGACGGACTCGTTCTTCCATCGCCCGATTACAGCGACAACAAGCTTGTCATCTACTACCACATAACTACTACACCTTAGTCGGTGATGGACGACAGAAAAATACGTGTCGTCCCGCATTTGTCTTCGATGAGCGGGAATAGAGACGCCTTGTTCACTCTGAGCAGCTCCATGAGCCATTCAGAGAGAGAAATAGGCGAGACCAACACGTGAACCGCTGTGTACTCTGCCGGCCTTCTCTGCTAATCGAATCTGCTGTCATGAATTCTGCTTGGTGCCGGTGAGTGTCTGGACTCTAAAAGGGGTGTGGCCTGAGGAGCTCCCCCCCACACACACACAGAGCATCCCTTTGGTGCCTTGGTGGAGACTGTGGAAATGACCCCCTCCCTCCAGCAGTCCTGCACCTCTTCCAGGAAGAAAGGGGAGCCATGAAGTTCCCACTTCTGTTATTCGAGCTGCTCGCCAAACCTCTACAGTGCCTCAGTAGAATATGGGAGCTCACTGACTAATGGCTGAAGTATCAGCGTTTTAGAACAGAGCTGCTATACCATACAAAGGAGACTATTATTTACCCTGGAGGTGGAGGGATAAGAAGTAACAGTGGAGATTCACCAAAACAAAGCAAGTAGAATTTACATCTATGCTGGGGAATAGAATAATTAAGGGTAGTAGTGGTGTTTCTGAACAGAGTACAGGCCCAGACTACTTGTGTTTGTACTCAAATAATATTGCATTTAGAATAAATGGATTAAGAAATCACTCTTATTTGGTAAAAAGCAAGCAAATGAGGATAGATCATTTTCTGATCTCTGAAGAGTACATTCCTGTCAAGGCAGGTAGTATAAATCTCTTGTATGGTAAGCAGGAGTCCTCTCCAGGGGGAATTCAGTCACAGAGCCAAGATGGTTGGCATGGCTCCTGTCCTGCCTTCGCAGCACAGCTAACAGGGAAATGCAAAGTGGGATCTGTCACTCATTAGCTATTTCATCTCATTTCTTCTGAGGAGATCCACAGCCTCAAATGTGCGACCGCGCCTGTCGAATTTGATGTGGATATTTGTTGCTGTGACGGTTTTGTGGTTTTAATTGTTTGAGGCAAAAATGATTCCCGAAAATGTGCGTGTGGATTAACGTGGTCAGCATGGTGGCGAAATTAGCCCAGAGGCTTGGTTGGGTGTGGTGGATGCCGGACGCCATAGGTGCATTGTGGTGCATTGTGGTAGTACAGGGGACACCCTAATATAGAAGGTTGAACCTCAAGATCACCTCTGAGGTTTAAGTTGGGCTCCAGCATGTCGTTCATCGCCACCCTCCTTCCACCTGTGATGAAAGCAGGATATGAGATTGAGGAGTGTGAAGCGATTATGCAAATCGACCCTCGGTCAGCCCTCTGCGATGCGCCGTGGGGGTCTCTGATACCATGGTGTTGGGGGAGGGAGTATGAATTTTTATGAAATATATACCCTACCTTGAAGTGCAAATTCATACCACGGATTTATAAGTCCTTCTGACTTCATAAGTCCAAGATGATGTGAACATACTTATTTTTCTAATTAAAAAGGAAATTATTTGAGTTGGGAAATGACCCACCATGTTCCTTCAAGGTATGTCTATTTTATCTCAGGGAAAAGAAGAAAACACATCTGAACATTTATTATTACTGTATGTCTATCTACTGTGGGGGGAAGGCTAATTAAACAAATAATTTGAGGCCATGAGGCACTGGTACTTTAATTGAGAATCAGTCTTCATTTAGCCGACACGGGGACGGAATTCAAAGTTGTTTCCCGTTGCTGAGACACTTTTCCACATCTCTAATTATACGAACTGAAAGGCACCCATCTCAACCAGAGAGCATCATTTAATGCACTTTAATAATGCATTACTATTCAGAGTCCGACTATAATTTTTACCAAGAAAGTGACTGGAGGTAAGAACAAGCTGCTGCACACTAGTGCTGCTTTTCTCTTTGATTTTTTTCCGGAAACCTTGAGTAAATATAAAAATACGTACATGCTTTCCCCTCGCAAAACTGACAGACGACCTATTTTAGCTAATATATTTTTAAATAAGAAAAACATATTTGATCCAAGCTAATTTCCCCTTCACAGTCTGGTTTCTAAAGTAATATATTACCAGCCTAAGTTACTAATGACCCTTCCCTTCAGAGCAGAGAATTGTGTTGTCACTCTCTACAATGGCAGCTCGTCACGACTGCAGCCCTTTGTTAGGGCCTCTTTGTGTGTGCTAGCCCAAGCAGGGCCTTATACAAAATGAATGGATGCAACCTGAGCCGTCAAGGGTCGGGGCGGCCCAGTGCAGCCGCTAGCCCCCCACGGGAGGGTCGAGCGGGGACTGGACATGCACATGGGTGCCTGCAGGTACAAATGCCCACACAGGCGCAGGAAATGCAAGCAAATGTTAGTCATTTGGACACACTGCAGAAGGAGCTGCTCCGTCTTCGTGATGGACCTCTGTAGTTGTACCTGTGGAGTTTGGCGACCAAGTGGAAAGACAGAAGCCTGTGCGGGTCGTGTGAGTTCATATGCAGGTTCTGAATTCGACAGGCTGCGATAAACATGGGGGAGAGGTTAATTTGCACGCTTTTGAATTTTTGAACGGGCATAAAACTGACCACCTAAACTAAAGAGCAGCCCAATTCATCACTATCAACCCTGAGAAATATATTTGTATTTTCTGCAATGCAGCAGTGAAAAGAGATGGCGCCATGAAAGGGAGTATGTAATGTTCTCCGTGGGAGCTGACAAAGAGCTCAAGGCCTCTCGCATCCTCATTGAATCACTCACGCTACTGGGCGATCGTAAGTCCCAGATGGCCACGTTTGTGCGTGCGTTATTATGAGGCGTAGGCAGGGCTTGTGTCTCTGTGCACATGAAATGGCACCCTTGGACCATGTCAGGCTGCAGGTGAGAGGGCCGATTCATTACCCGCCTCTCACACCACGCCGTGTCCCTAGAAGGCCACCGTAGGGCAGGGGACCGCAGCCAGCAGCCCACACGTCCTTCTCCATCAGGTACATTTGTCCCAGATGGTGACTTCATTTTGGCTGTTAATTGAAACAGCGTTTAGACGCATCGTTAGCAGCTCTTGACTTCCTTGTCGGCGTCTCTGCTCCTAGATGCCTTCCAGCGGCGTGCCTCCTTCGCTCTCGCGTCAAACAGACACATGGGCCCGATTACCAACACGCGTCATTCTGTACATTTCAGCTCCGTTTCCGCTGCTGAAACAGGCCATCACAGGAAGCCTGATAGACCCCTCTGGTCATCTGACAGCCATAAACATTGTATCTGACACTCTACGAAACAAACGCTGGTGGATTTTGGATGGATTCCGTGGCCTTTTCATTACGCTCAAATCTGGAGTGGGATTTGCAGGTCACCCGTGTCTCCAGCTGTATTGGACGGACGCTAATTAATGGGGCCGGCCTTTCCGTTCACAGCCTGTGTCTTTCACGGCACAGGCAGGATGCCGGCACTGGATTCCGCGTCTCCCTGGGTCACCCTCTTCCCGGAAATCTGTTTTATTAAACTGGAAACCCAGTGATTAAATCAACTGCATCCTCCAATTTCCTGAGACTCCGTGTATCTGGAGGGAGAGAAGGCGGGTGACAGCCTCTGGAGATGGAAGCGCATAGGCAGTGGCCTGGCAGATGGACTCTCGGAAAGGGTTTGCGGACCCCAGGCAGTGTGGCTTTATAAACCAGTCTCCTGTGGAAGGCAGGCAGTGGGGAAGCATTTGGCTTCCATGGCTAACTGAAGCTTGGATTGATAGATCCAGCGGTGATCCAATAGCAGCAAAACAGGGACACATCCATACAAACATTTTAAGGTTTAACTTAAAGGTTGAAACATATTTGAAACAGACTTTAGTGTCCAAATCATACATTACAAACTTTCCCCATTTTCAGTACTTTTGTAACATAGTCTAAAAATCTAAAACAGTCCTGTGATGTGCTGGCATCCCATTCGGTATGTACCCCTTCCACCCGCCGCCCTGGACAGGCCCCCTGTGACCCAGTATGGGATGCGTGACGAGAAGAGTGAGGGACACTCTGAATGAATCTGTCCAGAATGTCGGCTGTTTTTCTATTCATACATATAATAGAAAAGCTTTCAATGTAGGAGTCGGAACCGAAATAACAGGTGCCAGAGAAAGCTGGAAGGACAGACGGATCGCCAGATGATGGTAAGCAATCAGAAGCCTCCACTCCAACACGCTGACACGCCAAGAGGCTCCACCCTCAGCAGATAAACTCACCATTATGTTAATCACTTTGCACATTCTGTGCCTGAAACATTTCATTCCGTCTGTGTCACTTTGGCCCTGGACAATGTGGAAGACTAGTGATTTTGTTGTTTTAAATACGACTCCTTGACAACAAGTCACAGTCTACCTCACGGTCCCAGGCCTCCGCACCGGCCTCCACTGCTTCCCCAAGAAGGATCAGCAAGGGCCTTCTCAAGGCCAGCCAGCCGCCAAGGACAGCCATCACTACAGTAATACATGTGTCTGTTCAGCTCGTCTGTACTATAGCTACTGTTCAAAAGATCACAATAAAAGTCGACAGGTTGTCTTTTTAAAGCAATGTCCGTCTCTGTTTGAGGTCTGTGAATTTCTTTCAGATGCTATCAACTGTCAGAGGGCAGCACGATCTCACACAAGCTTCCCCACGATGCCCTGTGAAAAAAATAAAATAATACACCATAAATAAGCAGTAATATAGAGTATTTTCATGACAAGTCGCACTCACATCAATGATTTGTCTACTTAAACGAAAGGCCATAGGAGCATATGCATCTAAGCTAAATTAAATATACTGGTAATTAGTGGCATTTACAGAGGGGAGGGGAAGGTGCTGAAAATGGGGGGCGTGACTGACCGGGGGGGGGGTCCAGCTCAAGAGATTTTGTGTGATCGTCAGTCATCAACAAAGAGCACTTCAGAAGGGGGAACACTTTCATAGGATCAGGTGAAAAGGGACAGGTGCTCATGACCCCCCCGCCCCCACCACACACACCAAACTGTGTCATTCATGATCTGGAGAGAAACATTCCTGCCACCAAAACACTGCAACGTCAATCTGTTCAACCTTAGACAAAAGTTTCAGAAACTGGTTGCCTTCGGTAAAATATACACCAATAACTATTAGCAAAGTATTAAACTGTGTGCTTTGTAAGTTAGATCGGATAATAAAGTGAATTAAGTACATCAGCCTTGTTCTTCTGTTATCCAAAATATGTTTCCATTACAGAGTAACGTAGATCCCTGCAGTCTTCCCCAGGAAGCGCAGAACACAAAGCGGGGGCACCCTGGGCGGGACGCTAAGGAACAAAGGCTAACTGTCATCATTAGAACCAGAATAATACAGAGACAGCCATATGTTTGATGGACCTGCCTGGAGCACTCAACGGAGGCAAACGCGCAAGGCCTGGCTCCGTGATATCGCAGCCTGCTCTCAGAGCGAGGACTATAATAGGATGGGTGTTGACAGTGACTGCGGTGTGGCCCTGGAAGCCTTCACTGATAAGCAGGCAGACACATGAGTGTGAAATGTGCAAGAACTCAACGCTCTGCTGGTGGGCAGATTAGATCCCAAATGCAAACATTGCTTCACTGTTATTCCGCCCGACCAAAACAACGCAGAGCGCCAATGAGAACGACGAGCTGAGTCATAAGCACCAAGAGGGTAACTGAGATAACTGAAATAAGGACATTAGACACAGATGTAAGCAAGTAGAGCAGCATAATTCTTCACCTTCCTTTAATCTGAATCTGCTCATTTGTCAAGTCTAGTTTTGAGGAATCCACTAAAACCCCAGCAGATGGCTGGGAACATTTATGATTCTGTTCAGCATTTATGTAGCTAATTCCAAATGTTGCCTGACTCACTTGAAGGCTATTTGGCATCTTTGCCGAGTCAATTTGCGAGACATTTTTTTGTGGTCACCACTTTAATACACTTGACCAGCTGGAGACTAGTTTAATGACAGTTACATTTATTGTGACTGGGAGTCGTCAGTAAATGTATTTGTTACATCAGGTTATGTTTCAGTTGCCATAGTAACCGCAGTTTTTTTCCCCGACAAGAATTTCCCGAGGGTCAATAAAGTTCCTTTTCATGACGTATATGGATCACAGTTTGTAATACTTTAAGAAAAGTCCTATTAGAAACCCTTGACAAATACCTTTATCTATTGGGCTACTGTAAAGTTTAGCTGAGGTACATACCGGGGTCTGCAGGAACACGCCATAAACTGTAAACATGAAGTGAGTAATGACGTACCCACATCCAGTCGGTGCAGGTCAGTATCGATGCATATCACAGGATGAATTTAACTAGCACAAGGTGGATCATTTTGATCATAAAGTTTTATTGTTTTAAAATTAAATTTGTCAAGTACAAAACTGTACACTCTGTACATGTACACACCCACAAAACATAAATGTACATATAATGCACCACTCGCAATTCATCGTGTAGAAATTCTACATTTTATAAAGAAAACAAAACAATAAAACAGTACATTAAATCAGCTGCTCAACAGCTCAGTCAAAGAGAGATTAGATAGGCAGGATGTCACGATCCCAGCATGGGTTTCACGAGTTTTGGCACCATGGTGTTTCACAATCCAGCCCCCACCGTAGCCCACTCCCCACAGGCAACACTTTCCAACTGGGGATTTCTACCATTCCAAGGCTTTCAATACAGGAGATCTTCAAAAACAATTTCTCTGAGGAAGCTGGCATTAAAATGTGTAAACAGTGGCAATTTCATCCAAAACACAAATTACTGGCAGGAGCCATTTTGGACTGTACCACTTTACATGGACTGGGATCATCTTTGGTCAAACCTGGTGAGAAGGGGTGGAGTGGAGAAGCTTTACAGCTCCCTTTCCATCATGGGGGGTCTGGTGTCAGGGTAAGGGGTGGTGGGGGGGGTTTAAGGCCAACAATGCCAGTCAGTCATCTTATGTTACACTCCTCAGTAGCTGGAGTCACATTATTGCACTGTAGTATCAATAACAAAAACATTAGTATCACCCCCCAACACCTGACAGAAGCACTGGGGTGTTTTTGGAAAAAAAAAAAAACAGCACCCAGGCCCAAAACTAAAGCTGCAAGCAGTGCAAAGAACAGCCAAGGTGGAGACTACAGGTAAATCAGCCTCTGTCAGGTCCCAGTCACTTACAGCTAAAAACCAGCCTCTCTGTCAGGTCCCAGTCACTTACAGCTAAAAACCAGCCTCTCTGTCAGGTCCCAGTCACTTACACCTAAAAACCAGCCTCTCCGTCAGGTCCCAGTCACTTACAGCTAAAAACGCTGGACTTAGTGCATTTTCATTGCTCTGCCCTTCGCAGACATCAATGGGGCAGGTTGAACAAGAGCTTAAAAAGTTTAAAAAGTACGCAATAAATGCGCCGAGTTGTGCCTGATGGAGGATGAGGAGGAGGAGGAGGAGGAGGAGGAAGGTAGGATGCCGTCTAGTGACCTGCAAAGCCTTGCTGGGACAGTGGGATACCACCCATCCTCCCTCCCTAACTGGAGACTGTCATCAGGTAATTTTTTGGCGGGCTGGTACGGCCCATGAGGAAGCTGTTCTGGCAGAACCTGGGCCCGTGGGCAGAACTGTTGGGCCCAAGGGCCTGGGTGGGCCCCGCTTCGTAGAGGACACAGATGGAGCCATCTTCACCGATACGGTATGACACGTCGAACGGGTCCACCCAGAGGGTCAGCTCGCGGGGCAGGAGCTGGAACAGCTGAGGGCCACTCAAGCCTACCCTGCCAGCTGCCCGGCCCACTAGGGGATCCATCTCGTGGTTTATCCGAATGCAGCGATACCCCGAGCCCCTCTGGGGTCTGTCTGGGAACCAGTGGTGCTCATAGTGCTCTAGGGGAGATAAGACAGATTGTTAAATACCGAAAACCGGGACATGCGTCCCCTCCCCCTCTCTACCAGCCACGCAATCACACAGGTATCTCATTGTCGTGACAAATACAGCTTTGTCGAAACACAGGAAAAGTGACGACAATAAACTGCTTCAACGCTGATGAAACATGGGTGAAAGACCACTCTGAATAATTGTAAAAACTCGTTTCAAGAATTAACACGCTGGCGATTATGCAAGAGCCAAGTAGTGCGGGCTTGTCTAGACTTGGCCCATTAATTGCCAGAAACAGTCATGGCGTACAGAACACCGTGACTGTTGGTGAAGTTTAACTCAAGTCTTGCAATCCTGAACAATCACGTTACAATAGCTACTTATTGTATTCAACAATACGTAATAAGCAGATAAACACTGCTGAACAGCGGGAAACGAGCACACTTTACAATCTAATAATTAAAACGACTGTAATTAGTATTATTATAGTATAATACATGTCCCCGCCTAGATCTGAGATACACGTTTCGATGTAGTAACTCAGCCCCCCACAAAGACATTAACAGATTCGCCTTTCCCTCAAGAAAAAAAAACGAGATTCTGTTAATCGAGATACTGTATAAAACTACCTGTCAGTGATTGTCGCAGGCAGTCGTTAAAGACCCGAAGCTGCTGCTCGCTGAGGGATCCGGTCGTCGCCAGCAGTCTGGAAATAAAAGCTGCCGCTGCCTTCACTTCGGGGCCCATGTCCACACCCGGACCGCTCTGGTTAACAGCTGGAACAGTTTGCGGAGAGGTATGGGGTTGATAAAGGCAGAATCAGGCCGGCTGACGGCTGCAGTCAGCTGGCGTTGGTGATGGAAAAAAGGGCAGCAAAGGGCTGGTAATCTTGCTGATAAGGAAGTGATGTCCCACAGCGATGAGGCTGAGATCCAGTTCAGATGCCTAAGAACTCGTCTGCTGCCCGGATGCGGAGGATCCCAGAAGAAGACTAGGAAAATGAGCAGACCTGCCAAAAAAAATCCTCCAGCTGGTTAGTACAGCTCTACTGTGGATTCCTTTTATGAGTGATACACAAAGGAATGACGCCATCGCCACGCCCCCTGGATTGACACGACCGATTAACCAATGAGAGCGTTTAGAAGGCCTCGCGACCACGCCGAAGGGTGAAAAAAAACAAACACGCAAGAGCCGAAGCATTTTTCTGGGTTACTATGCAAATTCAGCTACGCTGTCCAATCTTAGAAATACTGACGTCAGAGCCGAAACTTCTGACGACAGACTAGGTCCGATGTTTGTTCGGTACATGCTGGGACATTTCACTTATTATGATGTCACAGCCTGGACATGAAGATTACTCTCACACGCAAAAATATATACTTATGGTTATTGTAAATCTTATCTGTATAAACGTTTTTAAAACGACCATTCAGCGGAAGGTTTGATGCAAACAGCTGATGCCGAGTTATCCAAAACAATGAATACAGTACTCTTAAAACCATTTTAAAAAGACTACCAGTTTCTTGGTTCCGTCTGTAAAGCATTCGATGGATTTAAGAAGCGAAAAACTACTACACTGCAGTAAAAATAAAACAATGGTATTTTCTCTTTAATGCCAAGTATAGACAATTTCTTGGTTTATAGGTTTACAAAGAAGCATATTTTGAAACAAGCTATTTGGGATTGTGCATCAGTTGTGGGTTATTAAGTTTACGATGTGCAAAAACATTTTCAAAAAAATGTTTACTTACACTATAATCTCGTTTTATGACAGGATAACAGTCTGCCCATTTCCGAAACTAACACGTTTTCCTTAAATATTCAGAGAGAGCAGACAGTCACCGAGGTTAGGTGATTTGTGAATTTAAAAAGAAGTTGTTGAACCCAAATAAGAGACAATTGAGTTTCGGCTCGTCTATGGCAAGCGGTTTCTTGCTTTCATCTTCACAGCTTGAATAAAGATGGAATTAGCAACTTTTAAAAGAGGCTACGCCCCGGGCCTCATTTATTTACGTACACAATACTGTATCAGGCCACGATGAGAAACCTCAAAGAAGGGACAACTGGACACAACCTGTTATTTTCACCACTACTATGGTCTAAGAAACAGAATATATATATAACAGAATATATATATAAATATATAACAGAATACACACACACATATA
>JAODJW010000019.1:10810199-10822203 GCA_026777045.1 Hyperopisus bebe
TCCCCCTCCCCCCGCTTAGAGAGCTGAGTCACCAAACATGTTTACACCAAGTAAATAATGTTGTTGTAGGCATGTTTTGTGAGAAGCTGTAGTGAAGCTGGAGCTCCATGCTGGCCCACTGAGCTGTGGTCTTTCTCTCTGGCTCCTGGTGGCACTAGTCTACAGATCTCCGGCCCCATAAGAACCTTTATGCAGTGCTGAAGGGGGTGGTGGTGGTGGTGGTGACCATTCACCTTCCCGCTTCTAAATTTCTTCATTAGGTCTCTGGGGTCTTCATTTTAGGAAAAAAAAAAAAAAGATGCAAAAATGTGGAACTCTGGGTAACATTCACTGTGCTGCCGAACACTTCTTAGACTGTAGAGTAGCAGAGTAGGATAATAATGCATCTCGGTAAGAAGTGGAAATGTAAAATAGACTGGTATATAAAGTAATCAGCATGAATGGAATGCAACATACCTAAGAGGGTTCAGGAGGCTGCGGAGCAGGTCTGGGCATCTGCTCATGGCAGCTGGAGTGCATGACCCCCTGGCTAAGATATAGCTGCCCCCTAGTGTGCTTTTACGGTATTTAATTTCGTCATGTCATGCCATTTTTACCCCTTTAAATGTGTGCTGCACCTTTCACTTTGTTTTGGACACCCTTTCCTTTGCAGGCAAGATGCCTTTTATCTTAAGCTCTCTTGGAAGTTAATCTTTTTTTATTTGTTTTTATTCTGCGATATTTTCACTGTGTAAAAATAAGGTTTAATTGTGGTGTAGTTCATCATGGAAGATATGAATGTGCAACTGCCCTAACACTGAGGAACTGTTTCATCCCTACTGGTCTGTCTCTCTGCACCCCCCCCCCATTTACTGCTAAATGTTCATATTCACAGCAATACTACATCCTTCCTGTATTTATGCTGGTATTTTAAGAAATAAAAGAGAACAATATACGTGTGGGTAAGTCTTTCTTTTCTGCTGGTCTCCTCGGTGTGGTGGCCTTGTTTTCGTCGAGTTTGCCTGCTGAATGATCAGCCTGCTTCACTGCTCTATTAGTGTGGGGGTGGGGGGGGGTGGAATGTGAAGAGGTATCCACAAACACATGTCTGAAACAGACCTGTTCTACTAAGTGTGAGGGGTGATGTGTGATTTTGCTGGAAGGCAGTAGAAAGAAGCAGATCACAGGCTGCTGTTATGTCCTCAGGCCTGAACGCTCACTGCAGCATCTAGTAGGCGGCTGAAACGGAGAAGAATGGGGCACCGTTTCGGGGACTGAGGGTCAGACATCACAGCTGAGCCAGATTCAAGCCCACAGGCCTGTGTGCCGGAATCTGGGCTTATATGTAACTCAAGTGATTCTTTTGTCTCAGTCGCCCCATCTGTGTGTCCCTCTTGGGCCTGATATCTAACGTGTGCTCCACCGAACAAACTATTGCCTCTGAGGCTACGCTAGCAGTTCCATGAATACTGCTTAGTTGGATGAAGGAGAATAGTCTGTGGGGGTGGGGGTTATATAGTCCCTACTGGGTTCTGTCTGCTAATCATGACTTGTAGCGTCAAACATGCAGGCAACATTGAGATATGTGAAACATGTTTAATGCTCTTTACAAAAAGATTTCATTTCAGACATATAAAATGTACAATTTTAAAACTGTCTAGTTTTTGTTTGAACAGAGTAACAAAATACAAAAAAGGGGGTGTTATAACATGAGATCCACTACATGTAATCAAAGGCTTATATTTTTAAAGAACAGGAAAAAGTACATTATTGGGCTACATGCAGTCTGGGTATATACATAGAGAGGGGTTCTGGTGGGCAGTATGACTGGCAGCTCTGCTTGGCCCCTCTGAAACCCGTCTGTCTATCCGAGCAGCCAAGCTCTCCCTAAAAAGGCTGTGATGTCACGATGATGTCAGCACACTGCACGCCATCATCTTGGTGAACGGTGTATGTCCTGCTTCAGTCGCTTAGCATCGCTTCCGTCGTTCCACCATGATATATAAGGCTGATTATATTGAGGAAAACACTTAATTAGTGTTATTTTTTTCTTGTTGATATACATAGTTCTGCTAATAAATTGGACCACGTAAGCCTGGCAAATGCACATAACCGTCCAGGAATTCAGTCAGCCTGTCCAGAATGTTCCCCCGGTCTCCAAATCGGCATGTGGGCCAAGGTTTGCCGTTTGCTCTCTTTGGTAATCTTCATTCCGAATGGCTTCCGGACAAAAGTCACCTGCTGTGGATTTTGACTGTTACGGAAACTCCCATGTAATCCAGGGCCAGTGATATTTATGGGCTTATTTTCCCAGAGGCTTTTACTGGAGGACTGGAGAGGATTTCACTGTCCGTAATCGACACATTTTACAATGTCAGATCGTTTTGACTGACAGCACTTACACAACTTTAGTTAATGTGTGTGAAATCTTACAGCCTAATTCTATAAAATAACACACATTATAATTATAAAACTAAGATCTTGTGTTTTTTCTGTCCTGAAGCCTTATTCCAACTTGAGCATAGCTGCCTGTTTCTGCTGGTCTTCCTGTGTAATTCCTGTGCTACAGACTGGATGCAGCTTCAGATCAGCCTCTTAGACCAGGAAGAGAGACCCACAGCATCACACACCTGTCTCACTGTCTGACCACATGCCTGTCTGACAACATGCCTGTCTGACCACATGCCTGTCTGACGGTGTGACAACACGCCTGTCCGACCACATGCCTGTCTGACAACACGCCTGTCTGACGGTGTGACAACACGCCTGTCCGACCACATGCCTGTCTGACAACACGCCTGTCTGACCACACGCCTGTCTGACGGTGTGACAACACGCCTGTCCGACCACATGCCTGTCTGACAACACGCTTGTTTGACTGTCTGACAACACGCCTGTCTGACAACACGCCTGTCTGACCACATGCCTGTCTGACAACACGCCTGTTTGACTGTCTGACAACACGCCTGTCTGACCACATGCCTGTCTGACAACACGCTTGTCTCACCAGTCCTTCAAACCAAAATACTGAATTCAATATGGTTTTAAATGAACACAAACATGTATCTATATATGTCCTCTGGAGGACATACTGATCATGTCAAGATTTTTGTAGTTTAGGGTGAAAATGCATTTTACAGATAGACAATCTGGACTGTAAATACTGTAAATTATTGTACATTTAAAATTTCTGTAAGTACGCAGTTCTATAAAGTCAGCTTTAAAAATAAGTACTTACAAAGCGCAGTGTGTGGCTGGACACCTGTCCTTTCTTTCCTTTTTGTGATTTTTATTACCATGTAAGCAGGATGCTGCAAAGTAAGCCATGTGAACTCCTGTCTACCAGAGGGTGGCGCTTCAGACGGCGGTAAGGGCACAGGGGGACAGCCCCTTCCCCAGAAGCGACTGTGATGTCACAATGCCAGCCAGCCCACAAAGGGTTCTAAGGAGAAGCCCCTTACACCCCCCCCCCCCCCTCCGCGTTTACGTTCCTGTAATGTTCCAGGTTCCTTGTGATCACTCCAAGCAGCGTGCGGAGCGGCAGGTTCCAGTCAAGATACAGCAGGCTTCAGCGTGTATTTGAGGGTGGGGGGGGGCAGGGGTCTGGGCTGCTCCATTTCAAGGCCTCAGTCTGCAGAATCTTGACTGTCAGATGGGGGGGCGTACTTCAACCGAAAGGTTCCTGGAGGAGAAAAAGCCCTGGTTAGTGAGCCGGAGGAGACGGCCGTCAGAGAGTAAGCGACGCACATGCACGCCCCATGCACGCCCCCATGCACGCCCCGGCGCCGGCCTGCTACCTTGCTGGCCAGATTCCATGAGGGGCTGCTTGCAGTCCTGCGCCCAGTGGCCGCTCACGCCACAGTTGTAGCAGGAGACGTTGCCCTTCTTCTGCTCGCCGCCCCCATTCCCCACGGCCACCTGCGGCTGATAGACGCCGGCCGCCGCCCCCAGGAAGCCCTGCATGGGTGGCAGCACCAGGCCCGCCTGTGTCTCATGGGGCAGGCTGCCGCTGTACAGGGGTGGCGCCACCAGGGGGTAGGAGAAGGGAGCGCTGGCACTGTGGGGCTGGGGGTGGGGCCCGGCCAGCAGCGGGCTGAGGTGCAGCAGGGGCCCAAGCGTGAGCACCGAGGGGCCCGAAAAGGGGTGCTGGAAGTAGCCCGCGTAGCCAGCAGGCAGGGCGCAGTAGGAGCCACAGCTGCCGCTGCAACCGCAGGAACTGCAGACGCACGTGGGGGGCTGCGCGCCTGTCCCGCCTGAGCCGGTCTCCGTAGAAACGGATGTAGGTGGGGCGGATGGTCCGGGGTGACCCTTTGCACAACGGGTGCTTTCAGGTGCTGTCACCACGGCAATGCTGTTGGCGGGGGGGAAGGCCGACCAGGAGGCCGAGAAGTGTCCTGTGCGGTGAGGGGACGCGGGAGGGACCGAAGGGGACAGCTGCGGCTGGAGGGGGGGCCGCGACACGTGGTGCAGGGTGTTGGAGGTGGCTGTCGGGGCCGTACTTGTCTCCACCATCAGGCCCGGGGGGGACCGCAGGGCTGCCAGTGCGCCCTGGGGGGCAGCTCCGGGAGCAGGGCCGTCGGAGAGGAGCGTCGGTGCCATCTCCAGACTCAGCCCGGGGAAGCGGCTTTCCAGCTGCATGCCAACGGCCACGCCTGGACACATAGGCTTGGCACGGTCCTCCGAGCAAAGGGGGGACAGGATGGAAGGGGGGGGCGGGGGAGGGCGGGGCTTACGAGGGGGGCCAAGGACGCGCCCAGGTGAGAGGAGGGGCAGGACTTGGGGAGGTAGAGGCAGGTGGTAGGGAGATGATGACGAAGAGGCGTCATTCTGGACAGGAAGAACCTGAGCGGTGGGTCGGCTCGGTCCGCTGGGCACCGTATGGTTCAGCAGCACACAAGACCGCTCCCTGTCCCCAGGTTCTGACCCAGTTTCTGTTCCTATGGCAAGATAAGCAGCAGGGGATGATGTGGCATGTTAAAGTAATACAGTAACCAAGATACAAACTAAATTAAATCTATTCCCCACTGCTCTCACACAGCTCATGGCCGATACAATGTTCACGAAAAGTTTGAAAAAGGTCCATGTAATATGTTTAGAGTTACTGCGTTCACAAGTGTCTTCCAGGGGCGTTGTTTCCTTCCTTTGCTGTCACACAGCGCTGCTGCTTAATTTTTGAGGCAACTGGTCTCAAAATGATTTTCATTCACATAATGTTTTTATGAAGCAGTTATAAGATCCCTGAAATATTTTCTGAATCTTCATGTTCACATGGTCAAGTGTCGTCTGCAGTCTGTTTTAAAACTGTTTCAATTTTGGAGTGATTTGATTAGTCCCAGTTCCAAAATTTGATTAGTTCCAGACCTTCACCCATACAATGTCCTTCAAATACTTTTGGAGTTATCATGCTAAGGGGATCAAGTGTGCATCAGCAGACCGGTCCCAAAGCCAGATGTATTCCCCATCCAGGGAGCAAAATAATTATAGGACTGTAGCAATATAAATAAATTGTCACTGTATTATAAAGACTAGATTTTATATTTGTACACTCTATATTCAACTTTATTTCTATATTTTTCTGTTTTTCAAGGGTATGGCAGTGCCTGATCGTGTGCGCTGCACAGGGGCTGTGGTACTTACGTCTGCGTGGCTCTGCTGTTACACTGGCCTTAACCCTGTCAAGGACCTCGTCGCGAGGGGCCATGGGGCTGGAGGGGGAACTGGAGTACCCTGAGCAGGAGCCGCTGTCCCGGGGGAAAGGGTGCGAGCTGCTGTCCACCTCTACGCGCAGCTCTAAGATGGAGGCAGCCAGATACACACATACATACGCGTGTAGTTTACATACGTGTGAGTCACTGCTGGTGGCTGGATCGTGCGGGATACCTGCACTGCTGGTGCTCGGCACGATGTGGCTGGATGGAGCCACTCTGGCCACCCCACCGCAGGTCACCGGAAACTGGGAAACCACATACCTCTTCTCGGACTTCTCCCTATTGGCACTACAGGGGAAGAACACATGACGGCAAAAGCGTGTTTCGATTTCACGTGGGGGGGGGGGCATGTCCATTTGTTAGTGGTCAGCTCGTTAGTGGACTATCTTGTTCTCGTCCACCTGTTTCTAGAATGATACCTGGTTTCACGGATTCCAAATTAAGGTTCCCACGCTCCTGACCGGGACAAGCAGCCGGAAGATTGTGTTTGTACTGCATTCTCGGAAAAAAAGGGCATTAAAGACGGCCGGTGAGAGGGAGGATGAGTCAGACGGGGTGGCTTATGGAGAACTACATGCCCAGATGGGCTCCCGCCATTCCAGGGGGCTCGGAGACACACATGAGCATGTTAACGACCCCACTGCTGGCATCCTGCCCATGGTAGCGCCGCGCTGCGCCGCTGCTGCTATTTTAACACCCAGGCCACATATTCGGTTTCCCTCACATGAGATAGGTAGGGATCGGCAGCTCACTCGTGTAAATGTGATCTCACGTTGTAGCGGATCGAAAACTGACCCATACAGTAAAGCGCCGGAAACACGACCATTAAAAGTAAAAATAAGCAGCCTTATGCTGAGGAACATGGAGCACCGTTTACCTGCAGGGCCGGTCAGGTTCTCTGTATTTACAGGGCCAGGCTGGGGGCCTGTGGCTGCCATGTGTCACAGGGTACACGTGTGATATGATAATGAACAATGATAAAACCATTCTTGTTTACTGTTTTATTTACTTCATTGTTGTTAAGCATTTTAGGTGCCTTTGTCTATAGCAGGCTGTCCCAATTGCCAGTCCAGGATTCGACCAGGAATGCTGGTGGTTTGGGGGAGGTGTTGGTTAATTTCCAAAAATAAAGCATAAATTCGAAAGGCACACCTTTCATATGACCCCTGATGCATCCTG
Source organism: Hyperopisus bebe (assembly GCA_026777045.1). NCBI lineage: Eukaryota > Metazoa > Chordata > Actinopteri > Osteoglossiformes > Mormyridae > Hyperopisus > Hyperopisus bebe. The sequence goes on from JAODJW010000019.1 coordinate 10,817,066, forward strand.
ATTGCACGTAAAAAATTGGAAACGGTTGAACTTATTAAATCTCTCATGACAGCCGATCCACTCCTCCCTGCCCCCATCCCCACTGGTAGACAAGTTCTACCAGGTCATGACATTTTTGTAACACATGCACAAGTCCGGGGCCTTTGAAAGGTTGGGAAGCCATACTATGTAGGAAACCCCCCCCCCCACCAGCCCCACACCCCTGGCACCTCAGACGGGTCACCCGCAGCAGGCTCCTAGTACAGCGCCCTGTTGGTGGCGTTGCACTCTGGCCTACAGCCTTACAGTCAGTACAAAGAGCCAAGCAAATCGGCAGCTCCTGCCCCCCGGGGTACAGATGGGCCGATTCCAGGCCGCGGGGGTGAGTCAAGCACCCAGACACTCTCACAGTCACTCCTATCAATATTCGCTCACTAGGGGCCCCCGGAAGGAATCTCGCACAGGAATGAGAGAAAGGTCTAAGTGTTACAGACAGGTTGGGTTAGTTTAGGTTATTCTAATCCAGGGCTGCCCAACCCTGCTCCTGGAGATCTACCATCCTGCAGAGTTTAGTGCAGCCCTAATTTAATGATTTAATGATTCTGAGTGTCATCGATCCCAGAGACTGGGCCCCCAATAAGGGCATTTGTCTCAGATGTGGCTCAGCCCGATCGCTGGCCCCTTTAACTAAGCAGCCTGGTTTTCCCCACCCTACACCTAACCCTAACCCCAATCATAAACTTAACCCTAACCCTAACCCTAACCCTTCTCCCTGCACATGCCCTGTAGTGTGGCTGCTCCCGTTTGGAGTGCAAGCTTTCACAAACCAGCGCCACTCACTTTTGCAGTTCCAGCTGGGTCTTCAGCTTTTTCTTGGCCCCCTGTGTGAGGTCATACTTGTTGAGGTCCTCCTCGGTGAGCGCCAGGAACTGGCAGGAAGACAGAGACAGTGGAGGCAGTTCAGCCACGCAGCTTAAGATGATGCTGCGCTCATAAGTGAGGCAAATGGAACCCTGAATTACTTCATCCTCTAAAATCTCACATCCAAGCTCCTCCCACCAGCTCATAATTGGCTACATCTACTGTCCTCTAACTCCTCCCACTCAATCTTCCCCCATAATTTCTCCATCCATAATTTGAATCCCCCCAAGCCTTTGCATACCACGCCTAAGCCCCACCCACCTTCTCCATGGTGAGCTGCTTGAACACAGGATAGTACTTGTGCAGACGCAGTTTGCGTAGCCAGTCCAGGATCCCATTCTGCTCCGAGTTGGGCTGGGCCTGGAGGGCGGGGTTGGAGGCCGGATTTACTGGGGCCAGGCAATCCCCAGTGGGCCCCCCGCCGGAGGGCAGCCGGGGGGCCACTCCAGGGGATGGGAAGTGAGTGGCTGAGTGGGGCTGCAGGGGGCAGTGAGAACTGATGACGGGCTGGATGCTGGCCACTCCGCAGACCGGCCTATTAGGAGGGATCATGGGGGAAGAGAGAAGAGGATTAGCTCATCATTTTCACACAGACAGACGCAGATGTAGATGGACCACCAAGGACAAAGCAGACAGTGCTGACACTTTAAACCTGCTACACACAGAGGACATGCTGAGGTTCCTCATGTCTAAGTAGATCATAAACAGCTGGAATGCCTGACTCTTCCCCCCCTCCCCCCATACTCTAAAGTGGTACAGTCCAGCCATGAGGAGCAGTGCTAACCACGTGGTCACCAGTGGCATGCTGACAGCTCTCCGGCATCGCTGTACGCATTGTCATTTCCTAGTGACAACCACCAAAGCTTGAAACGTCACGCCTTCCCATTACTACAGGGGCAAAGTATGTGTCCAGTGTTTATATGCGTGTGTGTGGATCACAAAATGTCAGATGGTGCAACCAAAAAATGATTACAGATAAACAAAAGTAACAATTTAAGTGTCCACAATGCATCCGACATTGTTAATTCATGTCCTCATGTGGGTGGGGACCATGACTCACCTGGGCAAACTACTGGCTCCTCTGTACTGCAGTGAACAGCCAAAATCTGAGTGGGTGGGAAGAGAAAAGTGTTTTAGAGAGAAAAAAACACTCCCACCATTGAGTGACATAATCACACACATTATGAAGCTGCATACGCTCACACACTGGGCTTTGAGCTTCATGTTACATCCCATTGTGAGATCACAGTCACACAATTCCGAACTCCGACTGGAGGACAATTACAGCCCACTGACCAAAACATAATGCACACACAAACCACTGTCGGCTGCCTTACTCGTGTTGGGAGGGAACTGAGGACCCGGGGCAGGGCTGAAGAACTGCCTGACCTGCTCGTGCATCAGCAGGTGTGGTGGCAGCTTGGCCAGGCACCTTAAGAGAGAATGCAAATGGCTGAGAGCTGCCATCACTCGCAGCATCGCCACCTATCTGCAGGAGGACCAAGGTACTGGCACCTCACCTGGGATCTGGCTGGTGTGGGGGATCCAGGGGAGACAAGGACAAGTATTTCTCAAGCCCATCATCTGGGAAGAGCTGGCTAATCTGAGAGGGACAACACAACAAGTGCTTGTAGGCAGGAGCAGACTGGCAGCGTGCAAAATATAGCATCTACAGACACAAAGACAGCTAAATGGGACTATATGTCTCAATCACACTGTCAAACTGATCTACTGTGCTTTAATATCTTTCAAAACAAAAGAAAATAGAGGGAAAAGACAAAAATTTATAACAAATACCTTTGAGATATAGCACTTATCTGTCTGGGGGTATGGTGGAGAGGCTAATTTAAAAATGTGAATTAAAAAAAGTTTTGAAAATGGTTGAGGTAATACTAAATTAGCATACTAACCATTCTAAGTATTGTTCTGTAAGTGTGCTTGGATCTTAATGATTCCTTCCACACACACCAGGAAACATTTGGCACTTGTCTGCTTAATTAACTTATTCAGTCATATTTATACAGCACCCTCCCCAAAGCTGCTGCCCCAAATATATAAGCCTTAGGATGCCTCACTGTGACTTCTCGTTGTATCACTTAAATCCCGGGAATCTAATCATTAAACAATTAAACTTGTCGTTAATCATAAAGAATTGTGCCCAGATATATTTTAAGCTACGCATTGAAGTCCTCCGTCAGCAAGGGGGCACCAAAGCCTTCTTATCACGATGTAACAATCATCTCGGTCAATCATTCTACAACATATATTCAGTTGTCTTCAAGTGGTGTTCATGTCAGCTGACTAGACTCGTGCCACATGTCTACGACATGGCGGTAAAATACTCAATCACCGTCATCTGCCTGACAGGCATCCCCACGAGGACCTTGAGCAGATGCACCGCTCTCCGCAAATCAATCCCCAAATGCTTGACTATTCACAAGCCTGTAATGACTGCAAATGGTGAGCACATGGATGCTGTAGGGAGTACACTGAGGAAAGATGCCGAAATGAAGCTTTGACAAGACAATCACACAAAGGCGGCTCAACTAATGACAGAACAGATAACGACCCGTGAGTCAGGTCATGCTAACTCATGCATCACTTTCTGTATTCAACCTTCTCATAAAAAGATATGCAGGCTTTTTTCCAGTCTTTTGGGATTTCTCAGGTCTGTTGAGCAATTGGACCTTACCTTGGACAGAAACTCTATCACATCCTGAGAAGTCCGGGAGACAACAGACACCGTGGAGTCTGACCACAGCACCTTCAAGACAAGAAGTGACCTTTGACATCAGGGGCACAGACCCAGCTGCTGTGCCCTGCATTACCTCCTATCATCACTGCAGCCGGGGGGCTCCGGACCGCCGCTAAAAAGGGCAGCTACCAGACGGCTGTCAAGTCTCAATTAGCTTTAATCGTTTTGCTGTGCAAGAGACAGCATAGATGGGGCTACAGAAGAGCTACAGAAACCATACAAAGCAAAAGGCGTGGCTCTGCTTCAGAAGAAGAGACGGATGGAGGTACCCAGAGATGCTGGACCATTGCTGACCTTGGAGGATTAACAGCACAGACTGCAACCTTAAAAAAACAGCAAAAGGCAGCCCCTTCACCAGGGAGAGAGCCGGCAGGCAAACAAACATTTGAAGCACTCCATCCTCTCTGAGCCCAGGAGAGCTGTACGATAATCGATGTGGCACTTCCCGAGCACTGCAGAGCGGGGCACAGACACCACAAGTAACAGAAGGGGAGACGTGACCCCACCACCCGCCGGGGTGTCGGGGCGTCTTCCCCACGCTGGCCGGCTGCCCCGTGCTCTCACCTCGAAGGTGTACTCGCCCGCCTTCTCCGCCTTCTGAGTCAGGCTCTTCAGCTCAATCCTCTCGATGTTCGCTGGGAGACGGAAGAGCATCTCATTAGCACCTCATGTCTGAATGGGGGGGTCATGGGCGGGCATTACGCTCCTGCTCAATCCCAAAGCCCCAGGGAGGCTATGGGGACACATGGTGGGTGGGGGGAGGAGTCAAGGGAAGCGGGGGTTAGGTATGGGGGCACACCTAAAAACAGGGAACGAGCAGCACAGACACACACAGACACACAAAGACCCACACACACACACACACGCACAGACACACACAGACATGGCCTCCCTTCCTGCTGACCGGTGCTGAATGAACATGCTCCACATGAGGAATGAGCAGATCCTGTATTAACATGCGACACCTGCCTCCCGCCCCCCTCCCACCCCCAAAAGCCTCTCAGACAAGTGTGAACACATCTGGAATGTGCTGGAGTGTCATTGCAGCTCCACAGGGCTCCGCGTCCACTCCCCCACCCCTGCGCAGTCCCCATTTTGCTCACTTTTAAATGCTCCCTCCATTAAAACAGCAAACACATTATAAACAGAGTCCCCCCTCCCTGAGTTAACGCAGAGGAACAGCTGGGGTAGGGCGTGGTCAGAGCGCAGTGGGGGGCAGGCGATCTGCTGACAGAGGGCACTGCCACGCTGACCCCAGTGCATCGCCAGGCATGTGCACAAACACCTGTGGTATCCCAGCCCCTCTGCACCCCCCCTGGTGTCAAGCTGACTAAGGCTGCCTATTTTTAGGCCCGGCATGCAAGGCAGAATGTCCCCCCCCCACCCCAAGCCAAGAGCGGTCCGTCTGCATGGCCCCACACGATCTGCCCGGGCCTGAGCACATTCCACAGGTGTCTCCCCCCCCCCCCCCCCCCCCCCCCCC
>JAODJW010000019.1:10822303-10834180 GCA_026777045.1 Hyperopisus bebe
CCACAGGTGTCTCCCCTCCCCCCCCCCAGCACCCCCTAACTCCCACAATGCACTACGCCAAGCCTTTCAGCCAGTTAGAGAGAGGCGGTCCCACACTGGCGTCCTTGGTCAGGGTGGCCCAGGATCCAGCAGGTCATGTGTGAATGGCGTGTGCAGGAAGGAGACCCAACAGCAGCGCGAATGTGCCGCAGGGGATGCTGGGAAGTCGGCATGCTTCACAAGTGCCCGCTCTGTCCCCTTGGGCCAAGCCCCCGTCCCACATCCTGTACCCCTGGGATCACAGACATGCTGGGAATTCCCTGTGTGGAGTAACTGCCAGACCCCCCCTCCCCAACCCGCCCTCCCGCTCATCACCGTGGAAAATCCGGAACGTGCTATGAGTGTGACCATGGCATGGGGCAGGGCGACCCGGCCCGCCAGCATGCAGAGCCATCGCGACCATGACCGACAGCAGCGTGGCTTGCTCCGGTACCCGCCGTGTTTCACTAGATTTACTGATTTGCATGGAGCGTGTAGGTTGTCATGGGAACACCCTCTTTACACAGCACAGATGGAATCCTGTGAAGCTTACACCCCAGCTGCCAATCCCCGGAATCCAGCCAGCCAATCAGAGCTGTGGCCGGAAGCAGGAGTGCATCCCATTGGCCGCTAAGACAGAACATGCACCGGTGGGGCCGGTGCTGCCTGCCACAGACGCCCATCAGCTAACTACCAGGACAACTGATACATGCACATATAAGGTATTAAATGCAAGCATTAAAACATGAGCGAGATCCTCCTCACCTGAACAAACAGGCTGTAAGCACAGCGGCGGGCTGCGGAGGGGGGCGCCCGCCCCGGGAGCCGGGGAAAGCTGAGCTCCTGACACTTAACCTGTGCTTCTTCGTTACACGCACAGCATTTAGGGCACAGCCTGAGTGGGCAGACTGGGGGCCGCTCCGAGGTACGGGCATTCACCACCCCCCACCCTGGCGCGACCGAACACCCGCACCTATCAAGCCTTTGAGGAGGTTGCCGGTACCGGAACTGCCCGAAAGAGCCAGGCAGGTACAGCGAAGCCAGGGCCGCTGGCGTAGGGCAGCGAGGCACAGTGTGGTCCGGAGGCTCAGCAGTGGCATGGACTGAGAGCGGGCAGTCTGCCAGGGGGTGAGGTAATGCAGCCAAGCGAGACCCGGCCAGGCGGGGGGGCCTCCCAGCAGTCAGCGCCTGCCCGTGCCCCAGGAGACTGGGCTTCACATTGCATAGCCACGACTGATGGACCGTAACCCCCCCCCTCCCCACTCGAAACAGGCCACCTGAACATATTTGAATTAGCAATCCTGTCTGAACCCCTGCTGGACTCATACTGCCCTGACGGTTTGGTGCAAAGCTCGAGCTAGTTGTATACTTTAAACGATGGCTAGAAAAAACACAAATACGTTGGCAAGAACAATATATCGCATAAGTAAAAGCAAATAAACGTACCGTGGCGAGTGCGTGAGTCATTTTAATGAAGGAGATGACAGCTCTTTTAAAATGGAAGTTTCGCTCTTTATTAATACTAGCAGGGGCAGGCAGCAATTTGCACAACAGGGTTACACGCTGAGGAAACACGCACATTCCACGGCAAACATTACACGGTTACGATATTTACCAGAAACACAAAGACACCAGGACACATATTGAATTAATATGCAGATACACTCGGTGCTGCCGGTAACTCATAAATAGTCCGGCTGACCATGTCGCAAGGATGCGGTACATTAGTACAGAGTGAATTCTGACCCTGACCTTCAACCCCTGTACCAGAGGAGCTGCACCAAGAGTAAAGGGCCAAGTCGCGGATCACTGCAGTGCTGAAAGACTCATACAATCTCTTATTGCCAAAACAATGAAAAATCCTATCTATTTCATCCAAAGTATATGGCCACCTTCAAGACCTTCTGTATGCATCATCACGCCTGCCCCATCCCTGCGGCCACATCCCACACTGCTGCCCCATCCCATACTGCTGCCCCATCCCTGCTGCCACATCCCACACTGCTGCCCCATCCCACACTGCTGCCCCATCCCTGCTGCCACATCCCACACTGCTGCCCCATCCCTGCTGCCACACCCCACATTACTGCCCTGCCTCCAGCCCCACCCTGCTGTCACACCCCACACAGAGAGAATGAGGAGAAGCTTCTTCCCTCAAGCTATTCAGTGTATGAACCAGGACAATAACCAGGATGTGAGACAGTGACAGTGATGGAGTGACATCATCAACCCTTCACTCTTTTCCCCCCCAACGCATAACACTGTGGGCTATATGTATTATATTATATTATATTATATTACATTACATTACATTACATTACATCAGGGGTGCCCAAATCCAGTCCTGGAGGGCCGGAGCCCTGTATAGTTTAGTTCTTTCCCTGTTCCACCATAAATAATTCAGATCAAGAGCTGTGTGGTAATTAGCACAAGGAGTTGAACCAGGTGTGTTAATTGAGGGGAAACCCAAAAATGTGCAGCACTCTGGCCCCCCAGGACTGGAGTTGGGCCCCCCTGTATTATATTATACCATATTATGCACTCCACACTTCTACTTCTATGCCATCCCATCATAAACTCCATGTTCTATGTTATTCTAGAGTGCAATATATATATACATAGTAGAGATATATTTTGTACATTCCTTATATAGTATAGGTACTACTATATCTAATCTCCTTCATCTCTTTTTATATAGTTTTAAAGTGTTTTTATCTACATTTTCTTGGAGCAGTTGCAATAAGCATTTCACTGCAGGTTGTACTATGTATGATGATGCATGTGACAAATAATATTTTAATTTGAATTTGAACACTGTTGCGCCACCCTGCCACTAACTCCGCCCCACCATGATGTCACACCCCACCCTGCTGTCCCACCCTGCAGCCCCGCCCCCCACTACTGCCTTGCCCCGCCTTGCCCCACCATGCCTCATTCCGTCCACACATCCGAAACCCTCCACAGACAGGTAACAGAACGTTACAGGGTTCGAGAGTGCTCGTCCTGGCAGGCACCTCCCATGTGATGCCCAACCCCTGCAGATTCGCATGATCCTATTAAGCGATAAAAATAAATAAATGCTTCTTGGCAGGCGTCGGCTTTTCAGCCAGAACTCATCCCCTCCCCCACAGACAGATTATTATTTTACCACTGCTAGGTGGTGAACCATCCGTCACATTTTTTTTTTAATGCGGGACGTTCACCCCAGCAGCCCCACGCCGGTGGGGGGGGACATTGTACTGCCAGCAAGAGAAACAAGACATTTTTCCCCCAACCTTATAAAAAAAAGCACTAGAAAAATTATGCACTGAAGTAACCAACGTGATCCCAGACAGGCCAAGAGGACTTTCCCAGCAGCGTAAGAGGCAGAGCAAAGCAGGTCTGCGCTCAGCCTCATGGACAGTGACATCATGGCCACTCTGCCAGCCCAGCGCCGTCTGAGTCACCCCTGCAACGCGAGTACAGACAGCCCAGCCAACCAGAAACAGCTACCCTCGCTACTGGCTGGACATCTCCCCCCTCCGTGAAGAGCTGCTAGGCATGCAAGCCCTCGACGCCTTCCCGGCCCAAACCTCCAAGCCAGGCCGACCCATAGAGCCGGCGAGCGGAGGTTCTGGCCAAGCACAAGGTCTGGGGAAACATCTCCTGGTGTTCCTGACCCGTCGCGTTTGTGTTATTTGAAAGCATGTCTCTCTCACTGGTGGATCGATGGCATTTGCTCTGCTCCTATCCATCGCGCAGGAAAGCAGGCGGTCTTCTGGCTGCTGATGCGGCTTACCTTTATTGGCCTTTCCCGCGTGGACCTTAATCAGCAGCTCCTGGCCAGACAGTGAGGAAGCCTGTGATTGGGAGTCCAGGCCACTGCCATCGTTTCCGTGCCCTGCCCTTTCCTCCCGGTGCAGTGCCTGTGGTACAGGGGTCAAAGGTCGGGGTCAGCATTCACTAAAACGCTCCACTCCGCATGGCTTTACACATCCGTGCAGCAGCGAAACCCGACTCTGCGGGCGACATCAGGCCACTAGAATGAGCAAAAGATTATAAAATTGTCAACTGACGAAACAGAACGACTCATCATGTGGTTCGCTGACTCATGAGCCCAACGCATGAGCTTGTCTTCAAAAGGGCAACCTTGCAGTGATCAATCCAAAATGGAGAGACCTGACCAGAGTCACTCCAGTAAAAACATCCAGCTGTAAAAACCAGTCACTGCTGAACCACAAACTCTGGAGCGTACAGCTGGATGTTTCTCCAACGTGTAACCGACAGATGCTCCTACTGCTGACATGCAGGTGGACGTTCAAGGGAAGCCAGTGACCAGCCTCTGAAGCCCCGCCCCCCCCTGCAGACCCAGCTCACCACTCCCCCCATCACCCCCACCATCCTGTTTCCGGAAGGAATGATGCCAATCTCTTTACATCTAAGTCACTGACTAATCAGCAACATTTTGTGCCTCTAACATATTTTAAACACCGAAGGAAATGATCAGTCATGGTTACAGTGGCCAGAACTCTACAGGGACGGTAAAGACCTCCCTGCCTCTCCCTCCCATTGAGAAGGAGCACACACCACGGCTCCTCCTCCACGCCTCCTGGTCCAGCAGCTCTGCTGACTAGAGCCGCACAGCCAAGCCCATGTGCCTGCAGCCGCCATCACCGCTGCTGCAGCCCACGCACAAGCCTGCCAAAGCAGCTCTGGAAAAAAAGACGCAACCGCTGGGGGAAAGCTGCGGCGAGGGGGGGGGTTCTGCCCAGAGTCCTGTCAGTGAGTAAGCACAGCCGATCGCCCCCACCCTCCCCATAATGGTTAGTCGCCTTCCTTTACTTGAGCTGGACTTCTCCTGCCACTCAGAGTACAGGAGGAGAATCTGGCAAAAGCGCTGTCACTTGTGAGGCTTTGAGCGGAACCTAAAGCCCGCCCCCCATGACCAAAGGGGGAGGAGCTTGTGGCACGGCACAGCCGTGCTCAAATGGAGCGGAGCAGTGGCCTCGGCAGTGGGCGAGCAGTTTGGGCTGCCTGATGACTCACATGAGTCTCACACGGTTTATTTCAGCATAAAGAAATGTGCTGAGCAGCACTCAACAGAGGCCAAGACTAACAAAAAAAGCAAAAAAATGCCCCATTTCCTGCAGTCCCGGGTATTTTTTCCTCCACAGAGATGTATTTACACAGTCGGGCTCTCTGTGCCCTTAATTGAACACAGAGACGCGGAGCCTTTCTCCAGCTGGGCACAGAGAAAAATGGGCTCCTTGTGCCGCCTGGAGGATGTGAGCCTTTTAAGGTGCCCGTGCGGATGACGACGCGGTCACATGACCTCTGACACATGCTAACTTCAGAGCCAGAGACACGGATTACCTTCCGAGCCCAAATGTAAGCTGCTGTCCCCGGGGGGCGCTCTCCAGCAAGCCGGGCTCCCACAGCGGCTCCCTGCCGCGTCCGTCACCGGCGGGTTACGGAAACTTTCTGCTCGAGACCCCAGATGAGAGACTCCCACGACCCGCCGTATACCTCGGCTATCCGTCACGCCACCTAAGCAGTTAAGCTCTCAGCTGAATTAATTATTTCCCTAAATAAACCAATTTGGCCTCATCTGTCAGGGCTAAGGTTGTACTGGGCAGACGGGCGGAAAATCAGGGCCGGGTTTCAGCGCCTGACGCCGAATCACCGCTTTCTTCCCCACGCTCTGGCAAGGCCCTTTTCTTACCGGCTGACAATCTGGCGCCGGCCTTCCATCCGGCAACTTCCAGCTGGACAAAGGCAAAGGGTGGGCCATGGCTCAGTGGGGGGGGGGGGGGTATCGAATCCGCCAGGATGCGGTCCAGGCAGGGCGACGATATAGCACTCGACCCAGAGAGACATTGTGGAGGCAGGCGAGACGACGGGCTACTAAGGGTGGGTTTACTCGGCGCGGCGGGGCCCACAATGCATGCTGCTGCCCTTCCACCCTTACAGGCTCAGAATTTTAGGGGGCGGGGCTTTTAGCCAAAGCAGCACAGACCATCATCCTTTAACAGCTTACCTGTGTATGACTTCTACACTAACAACTCGGGGCCAGTGTTCTATCAGGCATAAAACACACACTCCCATCCCCACCACCTGCACAAGTCAAACTTCACATCTGTGGCCACTGAAAACCACCGGCAAATCGACACTAAGCTGTCAGTTACAGTTTAACACATTTTATTGCAACAGTTCCACCACAGAGATAAGCTGCAATGGTACCAACCTTGTGAGAACAGGGGAATCCAGCGGGGCAGGAGTTTAGGGTGGCATTGGAGATGTAGGTGGTGATGGTATTGGCTGCGGGCAGGGTGGCGAGCGCACTGGTCCCTCCGCTCGCATGATGACCACCACAGGCCGCCTGCAGGATGCTCTGGATCTGTGTCAGCTCCTGCCTGAGGACCTGCTTCTGGTGAAAGCTGAAGGCGGGATGGTTGGAAGCCATGGTGAAGAGCAGGAGGAACTGGTCCCCCGTCTGGCCGTCGTTGAGCTGCAGCCCGTAGTTGTTGATCACGGAGTCGATGTGGGTGAGCGTCCTGAAAAGCACACCTGCTGCTTCCCTGTTGTCCGAGTTCAGCAGTGCCAGGGAGATGAGCAGCTTGCTGCGGACCACCTCATCCGTGATGTTGGTCAAATTTGCTAGGTCGGCTGGGTTGTTGGCCTTGATCTCAGCGTCCCTGAGGGAGTGGTAGTCTTTCCGGGCCAAGTCCTCCAAGCAGGACCCAAGAAAGCGCAGCTCGATGGGAACGCAGAGGTCAAGGAGCCCACAGAGAAACTCAGCCCTCTTAGAAGAGTTCAGCTGGGAGAACCAGCGGTAAACTCCCTCTCGCTGAAGCAAACACCTCTTTTCAACCATCTTCCAGACAAAGTTAAAACAACGTCGTATACTGATATAAGGTCATTACCAGTTATAACTGTTCTTGTGCAGTGAAACCGTCAGCAGCACAAAGGCGCGTTACTTGCATAGCTGGATCGCCGTCTTTAAACAGAGTAGTCCATACTCCCTTTTGCAAAGAATATGTGTATAAAACTGGGCAATGGGGGGTTTGTAAAAAGTTGTGAACTTTATCACGTGATCCACTCCCGTTAGATAAATCACTTTTTTACAGTAATCGATCACGTTTAGAAAACAAACTTCTTTGCGACGAAAAGATCTGTTTTCTGCCTGAACGGAAATCCATAATTGTTTTGTATTATTTTTGTTATCCCTTCACGTCCCTCTATAAAAGAATAAGCTTATAAGACAGCGTGTGTCGGTCTGTTTACTGTACTCCGGGGCATGGCGCAGACCGTTCAGTCATCTCTCCTCCCTCGGTTACTTCTCGGGCTCACCACGTCATTCCCTTATGGAAAGGGACGGAACGAGCTGGAAAAACACACAGGGAAAACACACACACAAACACACCGTCTCAGCGTGGCAGGAAAACGCAGGACCCACCTCCAGGTTTTCATCGGCGCAAAAGAAAAATCCATCCCCTGCAAACAGTTTCACTTCATGCATTTGCCATTCTCGGTCCGGGACCTCCAGGTCCCGAATTGTTAGGGAGCGTCGGCCAAAAACACGGGATCACATACAAACTCCACAAACTCCAGCTTTCCTATCAACGCAAGAAGGGGATATCTTTTTGTTTAATCACATAGCCTTTATAAAGCTGACCCCGCATTCGTCCAAAAGAACAGGGAAATAAGTTTCCAGTCGTTCCCCTCCGAAGGGGCAGAACGGCTCAGGAAAAAATAAAGTAATATGATTTCCTCTCTCCCTCTTCAAATCATACCCTTCCTTTGAAATGGATCAAAACAGCTGTCTGGTTTACCGTCCCAAACGCCACACATTAGCCCTGCCCCGCAACCAAATTTACAACTGCGATTGGCTGTGTCGAACGTCGATAATAGCGGGTTTTAGCGCGATTGGCCAAGGTAGACTACACTCCACATATCTCTCACATGCGCTCACGCTTATGTGGATTCTGACAGTGAGGTACAGTATTCATTAAAGAAAACTCTGCGCCTTCATAAAGATTCATGTCGAAAGTGAGCTGCAGTCCGTGTCTGAAAATTAAAATAACCTGATTCTCCGATATACGTTGGGTTGACACTTCGTTATGAAAGTTTCAACGATAAGAATATGTAAAGGGCTGGAGCAAAACGTCGACCATTCTTCCCAATGAGAAACTCCATTGAGTTGCTACCCATGTCAGCCGCACTGTCAGTTCTGTCCTCCAAGCGGCTGGGCTATGCACAGCAAAGTTCCATCTTTGTCCACGCACTTCTGTGCCCAGGCTACGTGGGATATCTTACACGGTAAACAAAAACTGGTTTGGACTAAAAATATGGCCGTTCTATTAGAATAGGGTCAACACGGATTTTTTCCTGCCTCGACGAAAGCTCATTTATCCCAGCCGATAGCACTAGTAGTAATGCTGGCATGTTTAGCCAAGTTACTTTTTAAAAGCTCTGATATTAGTGCATATATAATGAATTTGTGCGCGACAAACATCAGTTACATTTACGAAGCTAAAAATGCCAGAAATCTTAACATTAACTAGCATTGACCGTAATGGTTTTATTGAAAAACTGTCAAACTCATTTCGGTGGGTAAACTCCAGAAGCATCTCAGCCATTTAACCGATGGGCCACTTGAGGGCGCTGTTGTCCTGCGACGGGAATAAACCGCAGTGAAAAGCGGGACGCGTAGGTCCCTTTTAAATGCGTGCATCTGTTAGTGCTGTAGATGTGTAATGTATCAATGTTGCATGGACATTTTCAAAAGGGGATGTAGCAGCTTTCTTTGAGACGTTTTCTCAATTTTTCCTTCTTTATTCTGCATCTTGCCAAGATTTAAAGCACATTACTTGACGTGAAATAGACAATTTGTAGCGTTTTTCATTGTGCTGTGCTTCGCAGACACGAGTATTATTAAGATCTTCTACAACTACAGGCCAGCCAATCATTTTTTTCAGATCGATTATGTGGCTTGGCCGTTCAGGGCAGCTCTGCGCTATACACCTGATACACGCATATCAACATATAACATTACAGAACAGAATATAAGAAATCCCAGAAGCACCGGGTATTATTGCGAGAGAGAACCGCTTTGTTGGTTTTAATGGTCTTCCTCAGTTCCTTTATTTTGTTACCAAAATAAAGAGTGGTTCTTTTGTGTAAATCCCATGCTTCATATTTAAATTCGCTCATGCCTAAGTAATTTCATGTGTGCGTATGTGTATATAATTTTCATGAGTCAGAGCTGCTTGCTCCTTCAGAAACAAGCTCTGTTGATGACAGTAATTCAGTGCCGTTAGACTGCGAGAAACGCCCGAAGACGCAACATGAACGGCGGTGAAGCTTAACCAGCTGTCTTATACCGAAATCCCTTGAAATAATTTCCACTCTAAGTGCGGTTAACACATGCACCGTTTTGAGCTTTAAAGGTGTACGAGTGTTTCGGGGAGCTGCTGAAGTCAGTCCCTGGATCAGTGGTTTCCAACACCTTCCACTAGAAATGAGGAAACTTAATTCCACCGACTGTGTAGCAAGAAGTGTGCGTGGGTTGTGCTCATTTACCGAAATACCCCTGTCAGTTTATCGGCTTAAATCTCCTATCATTCCACCTTGGCACCCTGACGGATCTTATGTCATGTTGAGTCATTATAGATATAAGGAAAAATAAGTTGCAGATTTCTCGATCGATTTACACGATGCGAAGCCATATTGCAGTTTCTTTTTTCCATGATATGCTTATTGTAAGGAGTACACTAGTCTGTCTTTTTGAGGCAGACTGTGTCTTCGCATATAGGCTAGTAATTATGCCAAAAACTGTGGGTCGTATGATTGCTGATATTAAACTGGAACTAGACAGGAATCATGATTTTAAGGTACAAACAAGATCATTATTTTGATCATATTCATTCACCATATATATGTAAGTTAGACCTGTATTCACGGTATGAGTAACTGGCATACTGGTGGGAGCTGTAAACACTATGCGTATAGAGGCACAATTATCTGTAGTTCGTTCATACCTATTATGAGAAAACCGGTCCTTTATTTCTGTTGAGAAGCAAACGGTACAGAACCAAATCTCGAGGAGACAGGCCCATCAGCAATCCCCAAAAGCCCGTCCACGGGGATCCAGGTTGCAGAGGCTCCTGTGTGACCGAAAGGGAGCAGCCCGTGTGTCAGAGCCCTCAGCCGTATCTATTTTTACCCAGGTGTGATCTAATCTGCAGGAACTGACTGGATAAACATGAGAAACCAGGATGGGATCCGACATGGGGTGGAGTCGTATGCCGCCTCCCTGCATTGCTGCCTCGACCCCCAACCACTGTTTCCCCAAACAGAATAAAGCTTAATTTACCCTGATATCTGTCTAACCTAATTTATTTTGAAACATCACATACACCATTTCATCCATCGTGTATTCTGACACAAGACGATGTCAGCAGCCCACTCATACACGGAGAAGCATTTACTAAAGTATAATGTATTTCTACATATAAGCGGGATCTTCCTGTCTCCATTTCATTAAGTACCTGGACAAATAGCGTTTGAGCCAAATTACTGCACTCTTGTGTGGTCTAATTATTTTCCTGTGCACAGCAGATCATGGCCAGACTGAAACGAGAGAAAGAAGGAGAAAGGGAGTGAGCAGGGCAATTAAGAAAAGCAATTTTTCCCTCCCAGAGGTACCGGGATAGAGCTGAACGACGCCTGTGCTTACGCAGGCGCTGTCTCTTTAAAACTGGCAGAAGGACGGTGCTGCTTAGGGGGGGCGGTTGGCTGCGATGAAGCGGTCCCTCTCTAATGAGCAGGTTTGAGAGACATCACAGAGAGAGAGAAAGAGAGAGAGAGACCCCAGCGCAACGAAGGACGGGGGAAACAAGACAGCGGCAACCTGGAACAAGAAAAGACGGAGAGGAAGGGAGACAATTTGAAATTATGACAGTGAAGCTTTTAGGAGAAATCGCCAGGAGAATATCATTGGATTTTTCGCCGGTGAGCGGACCGTAGCAAGGGCTTCGACGCTAGACTGCAACAGGAGCCAGGGAAATCACAGAGAGAGAGAGCGAGGGAAAGAGGAGGAGGAGGAGAAGAAGAAGAAGAAGAAGAGGAGGAGAAGAAGGAAGGGAAAAGGAAAAAGGCAGAATTAGATGAGCCGTTTGTTTCTCTGGGGTGTGCGTGCGCGAGCCGTCTGCCGGCCGGGGTGTGTGTGCGCGTGAGCGCTGCGTGTGCGTGGAGAGAGACCGCATTGGCGTCTCACGGACGGGCTACAGAGAGGAACCTAGCCGAAGCCACCTGTCTTTCTTTTCTCCGTGCCTCTCTCTCTCTCTCTCCCTCCCTCCCTCCCGGTTTGTGGCGAGCCCGGGTGTCAGGATGGCGCTGGGGAGAAGCCGGGTCGCCCTGGTGCCGAGTGGCGAAGGCGCCCGTCCGTGTTGAACGCGCAGTCGGTGGCGGCTGCGTCGCCCACAGGACTTCGGCTCTCTAGGTGGAGTCCGGGTGTTTTTCTCTGCTGGGGGAAAAGGAGGAGAAAACAAAAGGGAAGAAGAATAAGGAGCCAGAGGGAGATTGTCGACTGAGAGGGTGTGGGCGCTGGGAGGGGGCAGAGGTGCGTTGGTGTGAGGAGCGAGGAGGCGCATGGCTGGTGGAGGCCTCCCCCCTTCCCAGAGTCACGGCCGCAGGAGATTCGGCCAGGAGTAGCATCTCCAGAAGGATGGTCTGAAGAAGCTTGCACCACACCAGCCTGGCCTAACAGGAGGGGGGCTTCTCTCTTGTGGGGGCTCTTTTTGCTTTTTTTTTTAAGAACCACCCAGGAGGATTTGTCTTCAGCGTCTTCCTCCCACCCCCCACCCCCACCCCCTCCAC
>JAODJW010000019.1:10834280-10845561 GCA_026777045.1 Hyperopisus bebe
CCCCCTCCCCCTCCACCAATCGGCTTTATTTATTACTTTTTTTTCTTTTTCTTTTTTTTTTTTTGAAGTTTGGGGGATTTGCCAAAACCTATTTCATGCATGTCCACTGGGGGCAGGTTCAACTTTGATGATGGGGGGTCATACTGCGGCGGGTGGGAAGACGGCAAGGCCCACGGGCACGGCATCTGCACCGGGCCCAAGGGGCAGGGCGAGTACGCCGGTTCCTGGAGCCACGGCTTCGAGGTGGTGGGTGTCTACACCTGGCCCAGTGGAAACACCTACCAGGGCACCTGGGCGCAGGGCAAGCGCCATGGCATTGGGGTGGAGAACAAGGGCAAGTGGGTCTACAAGGGCGAGTGGACACATGGATTTAAGGGACGCTATGGCCTACGTGAGAGCACTGCAAGCAGCGCCAAGTATGAGGGCACCTGGAACAACGGGCTGCAGGATGGATACGGCACTGAGACCTACTCTGACGGAGGTAAGAGCAGCACCGTACCCTGAAGCATGTTCCTGCGTCACATGGAACAGAGTCACTGAACCAGAATCTCGATTTGAACCAAAACTGAAATAAACACGTCTGCTCCTAGCTTGTCTACCACTCCATTCTTTTTCAAACCCTCTCTCGATCCACCGTCGCCAAACTGCCCCCCCCCCCCCCCCCCCCCACTTCCTCCTAGTCTCTCTCCCTCTGCCGTTTCGGTAAAAGAGCCTCCTCTCTCGATGTTGCGGAGGGAGATGAATTTTCAGGCCCAAATTAAGGCCATCCAGGCTCCGCAGCCAGAGAGAGAAAAATTCCAGGTCATCTGCAGTGGCTGGCGGAGCTCTGGCCAGCACTGTCAGAACCGGACCAGAATCAGGCCAAAACCCGGGCTACGGCTGGTGCCGGTTCAGCTGAAACCAGCTCCGCATGGGGCAAAAAAATCCCAAGCCCAAAATGTCGGAATAAGCTTTCGGGCTTCCAGATGTTTTGCTTAGCAAACACTTGTTACCGTCTCGGGCTCATCGCACATTGACATGGCGCTGACGGCAGACAACCCTTACACATCACTTACAGGGCTTCCAGAGTACCCTCCTCATTAACCCAGGAACTTCCCCAAAGAACGCTACACGTCTGCTCCCATAAACATATCATAACCTTTCGTGGATGCATGAGTAGTGATGTGGTTGTGTAATAATGTGGCGTAGATGTAATGAGGCATTATAGATTTGTAATGCAGTCTTAAGTATGTCTAATGATGATGTAGCTGTTTAAAGAGGTGTTATAGATGTGGAATGATAAATTATGGTTATGTGTATATAAGTGTATAGGTTGTTGCATATATGTGGGAATGATAAATTATGGATGTGGATGTGTATTAAGCTGTTGTGGGTAAGTGAAAAGGCATTGTGGATGAGTAATGACATGTCATAGATGTGTAATAATGAGGTACTCTGGTTGTGTAATAGGGATTAACGTGTGGTTGTGGATGTGCAATAAAGTATTGTACATGTGTTAGGTGTGTTATTCGTACATGATAGGGTGTTGCTGGGTTTTTATTAGCGTAAGGTGGTGTAAATTTGTGTGGCTTTGTGGACCAAATAAGGTGTCGGTAATGTGTGATGAAGTGGCATGGATGTGTAAGTCCGATAAGCAATGTGGTTGGGTGATATGGTGGCGTGGAAGTATAATTAGACAGCATGAATGTTTAATGATAACATTAATAAGGTTATAGATGTTCACGAGTGGGTGTGATGGAACGGGGTTGTGGTGTTCAGGCAGTGCAGGCGAGGTGATGTGAACTTGGGGGATGGGAGCCTTGTTTGCTGGATAATAGATAGGAGGAACTAGGGCTCTGCAGTAACTCGGGGGATGCATTTGGATGGACCATTTGTCCAGTAATACGACGATGGAGTGGGCTTCAGCAAAGGTGGATCTGTGAGGGACAGAGAGATGCTCCAATCGGTCAGTGTCAATGATCATCCCTTTGCTAACTGGCACACAGACCTCCATCCATGAATCTCTTCAACAGACTTTTTCCATTATTCAAGCCACCTAAAGGGACTCCATTGCCAGCTCCTTATGTCATAAGGCCTTCTCCTCTCTTCCCTATCGGAGCCTTAAAATGGAGGAGAAAAGGATCCTTCCGCAGTCTCAGCAGTTATTTAGTGTCAAGTCTGGGCAAGCAGGCATCTCTGCCTACTGGGTGAATGTTTCGTGGGTATCTAAATGTGCGAGTGTGTGTGCGTGCGTAGGTGTGCGTGCTTCCTGCATACAAGTAGGAGTTGTTCTTTAAAGAATGTGGAAAAAATGAAAAGATGGTGCTGGAGAAAGGGAGATGAGCACAAAAGCACTTCAGTGGGCAAACCATACTCAGTCTGTTATTGCTCAGATGGTGCTGGTTGTTGATCACTATACTAGAGTATTAGTGACATAACGCAAAGCTCCTGTGGCAAATTTTAGAAATTAATACTACGGCTTGCGATTTCTTGCCCATCATCATGGTGAAAAAAACAATGTGAGTAAAGGACTCCTCTAGCAATATGGATACCTGGACTACTCGTTTCTGCAAGCCTGCTGAATTCTGGGTGGGAGAAAGCTTCCACTGCATTACAGAAAAGGCGCCGCTGTACAGTAAGTTGCCACGGAAACGCATGCAGACACAAGTGGCAGATCTGCGAGCCACTGGGGACCCGGCGCTCTGCGTTCTGATTGGCCGGCTGGTCCTGCTAATGGTGTTTACTTACTTGAGCGCTAATCTGGGCTGGCTAATCACAGCCACGGCATACACAGAGATAGAGGGAGAGGGGAGACGGCAAACAGAATGGGAGAAACCGATGGGGAAAAGAGACGGGAGGGGAACACAGGAAAGAGAGACAAGGAGATACTCAGGGTGTTGGAGCTTCATAAGCTCTCCGGTTTCCTGGACTGAGGTCAGAACCCCGTAAAGCAAAATGGGGTAGTCCACCTATACGCCATAATGCAATATCGAACCAGCAGTGTTGCCAAGCGACCAGTCAGGTGTAGTCAGGTGCACCAAGTGCAGATCAGTCCCTTATTCGCATTAAAGGCATGTCACAGGTCTAAAGAGCTTTGAAATGCACTGAAACAGCACACACCTGTAGCTGAAGAGATCTCACCACTCATCCTCTTCACTGCATTTCCACTTAGGGCCCCAAGTCAAAGGACAGCCTGGACAAGCTCACTCACATCAGCCAGGCAATTGGGAGACGCACGAATCAGCCAGTCCACCGTCGATTCATTTCTCTGCTGTTTGTCCAGCAGTGAAGTACTGAATGTCCGCAGCATTCCCCTATTTTGACACCACGGTCTCATCAAAACAATGAACCAGTAATAGTGTGCCAGGCTGTTGGCAGTACTGGCATTAATAGCAATGTGTCTGATTGGCTTAGGTTTGTTTTTATGTCTCATCCAATTCTTTCATAGTTCAAATATCTTGTTGATTTGATGACAGAGGAACCGGAGAGTGGTGGTGAAGCCCATGTTTGCAGAACAGGGCTGAGCTGAGTGATTAGGTGGAGCAGACGTTAGTGGACTGAGTACCGTGAGGTATTCATTGGTGGAGTAGATGTAGCGAGATCAGGGCTGTGTGAAGTGTGGATCTGCAAAGTAGCTGCTACAGGACTGAGTGTTGTAAAGTGTGAATGGGTGAAACAGATATATAGCACTCAGTGTTGTCAGATATGAATGTTACAAGCCCCTTAAACTTAAGAATTCCAGCTACGAATGATCTCTCAGTGCATCTCAAGCTTGTTAGGTGCATTAGTATGTAAGTAGGTAAGACTTAGTCATGTGTGGTTACATAACAGCAACATCACAACTCACAGAAATCACGCAATACAGACACTGCTGCTGCTCTGGTAGGAACGACAGCAAAGTAAAATTGCATCAGAAAACATTCGTTTAGCTATGTGTGAAATTGTAAAATATATAAATGTCACTGGACAGCAGCGTCCTTTAGATTGTAACCAGACTTGCAATATATATGCATGTATGAGCGCTCGTGCAAGGCAAATTGATTAACATGGCACATGCTTTGTGATGTAATAAGATTATAGTCCGCGGATTTGTGATTGCTGTGCTGGATTAGCAGAGAGCTGAGCACGCGCACGGCATATGATAACCAGAAACAACAGGTCACGCAAACCCTTTCTGCCGTATAATTTAAAAATCTAAAATTGTTTTTTTAAGCAAATAAAAGGACAACTTACGAGATCAGCCATTTAGAAGACAAATCAACTCATTTAAAATTGAAGTGCTGTAAATTTATAGAAAGCTATAATTTGTGTGAAGGGGGACGCCTGTTATGTAGATGGCTAGTTCCACTGTTTATTTTGGTTTTGGAAGTCCATCTTGAAACTTAAATATGCGTAATAACACTTTGTCTACTTTTGTGCAACTTTAAGATTATTTTCATTAAAATCTGTGTGCATGGGTCTCTACGGACCCGCAGGTCTCAGGAGCTTCACTTCACGCACTGCTGTGGGTCATATTCGTGTTATTATGACGTCGCGGGTTTTCATTTGTTTAATTTGCGTTAAGTTCCCCTGTTTCACCTCCAAGTGTTTCACCGAACCCTGCGCCACCCTTCAGCGCCTCCATGTTTTTGTTTACAAAAGTAACATCCTTAAATTCAAACATAGTCTAATAGAATACAGGGCACACAGACAGACACACACACACACAAACTACACTGTGCACCATTACTTCGGTATGTAAGTGCACAGCAAGTGCTGACTGTGTGAGAAACGGGGAGAGAGCGGGTCACATTAATAATTAATAGAGGAAGCCATCCAGACACACTTTCTGATTGTTGCACTGGAGTTTCAGTCTTCTGCTAATGTGAATTTAACCCGCAAGCGCCCATAAACAGGGAATAATAATAGGGTAATAATAATAATAATCCATAAAATTACAGGTATAAAAAATAAAACACGAACGGTACAAACAATTGAATCATTAATTTAAAGGACTTAATAGTTGTAAGAACATTCTGCGGGTCGCACATGATTATATCCGATAGCTGTGATACTGCCTCATCGGTTTTATTGTATTTCCGTAGATGACACCTAAAAAGGACCCGGTTAAACTGTTTAAAGTTCATTTAAACACAGACTTAATGTAGGGAGCGAGAAAACCAGCAACTGAAGAAAACCGACAGTGCGGTGATGCACTGTGAGGACGGATTACGTCTATGAAGCAAAACAAACCAAATTTACAAATATAAATCTGTAAAACCGAGGCTACAGGTAAAATAATTGACATATTGGAAATTAGATTGGCTGCATACCACCGTGAAATCTTAGTCATTTATACTGAATAGAGGGAAATGTGCCATTAAAGTACATTTGCTAAGGTCAGATCAGTTTCGGGAATGTCTCATACAGGCGAAATTACTGTTTATCGGATTGCATTTATGTTCCCATTTTCCGATTAGACGCATTCACGACAATTAGGGAAATCAAATTATAAATAATGTAAAGAAACATATAATACCTTAATTATATGAATTCCTTTTTTTCAAGTTATGTCGAACGACGGCGAATGATTCTTGCCAATGCTTAACTCACTTTGCGGACGCCTCGTCTTCAGCACCGCAGACAGCGCCTGCGTCGGCGGGAAAATCGCAAGTGTACTTACTTGGAGCAGAAGAACAGCGTTATACCTATACTGGGTTAAGGTTTGGTAGTGGTGAGAGCTGACCAGGTGAAGATCACTTAAGGAAACCGGACAGACCTTTGCTGCAGAGACATGGATATGCGGTGTGCTATAACAATAGAAGTACTGTTTTCTGGACGGGCATGATTATTTTTCAGCCATGCCAGATGAAGGCATGGAAGAGGGATTTCTGTTGTGCATTATCTTGTTATGGCTTCTTATTTGTTTCTGAGTTGTGTTTAGTATCGGGGAACATTCATAGCATTAAATGGGGCATCAAGGGGAAATCCTCTCAAATATAGCCAAGCCTGTTCAGTCTGTGTGTGTGTGTGTGTTTGTGTGTGTGTGTGTGTGTGTGTGTGTGTGTGTGTGTGTGTGTGCTGTGCATGTAAGTGTGTGTGACGCTTCTCTCTTTTGACCACGTGTAGTGTTTATTGGCTCACGGTTTTAATTCTGATTGAACTTCATATAGAGCCCTAATATTTTGTGTAATACGAAGTTTGCAGACTTATACCATGAATTTTAAAATGTGTATTTATTTTTGGACACCCAGAGCTTTTTTTTCTCCCTACTTTTGCTTCCTCTCCTCTGCGGTCATCTGGCTTTCATTCTTTCTTTCATTCCTCTGTCTTCCCTTTTCCTTGTTTTTGAATTATTCCACATAAATGATGCAGGAATGTCTCAGAACATGCCTTGGGGCGACTCTGCTGTGAAAGACGCTATATAGGAAATAATCGAATTGAATATATTTAAAGGCTGAGTTATGCAGAAGGCCCCATTCTCGCCTGGCTTTCGGTTTCCCTGGTCGCGAGTGACCATTAGTGTGCATGTGCAGAAGCCACAGCATCTCCAGGGAGGGATTGAGGAGGGGGACTGGGCATCGTGAGACTCTAGGAGAACCACACGGGCGGAGATTAACCATGAGAGCAGATCCGAGGGTCTAGTGTAAATTCCACTAAGAGGCCGTAACTGGTGTCACTTTGATAATGGTGTCACTTTGATAAGGCCAAACAGGGTCTATCATATAATAAAATGATTACCTTTTTATCAAATGCAGAAAAGCACCATGCCTGAGTAATAGCAGCGGATTCTGTTTGGAAGGGGCGTCCGGGAGAGAGGGCTGCTGCTCTGGAGAGGAGCCAGATATCTGTAACTGAGTGTCAGGCTATATGTGAGGGAGCATTAGGGAGGCTGGGGCACAGCTGCCTGTCCCGCAGGCCTGGGGGGTGGGGAGGGGGCCCCACACCCCCACGGTGCACAGGTCACATACCCACGCAAGCACAGCCTCCCAGGACCTTGAGGAGGAAGGATGGAAGCGGAGTGAAATTCTGAATGGAGCCAGGACAGGAAATGACCGACCCCCCCCCCCCCTGACATGTAGCGGCTAGTTTCTGTCCTCTCTGTGGAATTTTCTTGTGTAATCCCATAGGATTATGGCTTTGATTGCTGTGGTGCAAAGCAGGTCATGTGGTGGATAGGGGCGGGGCCAGGTGCAGGTTACAGTGGGTGTGGTCTGTCACTGGCAGCCATAGGCCGTGATCTTAGCCCAGTATGCTTATTACTCCATGCTGACATGGTGTTCCTGGAGGCCTCTGTGTATCTGGGTCTGTTGCTTATGCTGGTGCCCATGATGCTCTCTGTGTCTCTCTCTCTCTCTCTCTCACACACACACACACAAACACTCTCCCTGTCGGGAGCACAGACACACACACAAATGAGATATAAAGAGGTTTCTAGCTCACCGTAGCAGCGGAAGGCAGTGGGGGCAGGGTGGCCGCTCTCTGCTGTCCTCGTTCTGCTCTTGCCTCATCCAGCCTCTACAATTCATTGACATTCCAGCAAGCAGGGATCAATGGGTCCTGAGAGGGTGGGGCTCATGTGTGTGTGTGTGTGTGTGTGTGTGTGTGTGTGTGTATGTGTGTGTGTGCGCGCGTGTGTGCGTGTGTGTGCATGTGTGTGTGTGTGTGTGTGAGCAGGTTTAGCTACTTTATGGGGACACAATGTCCCCATAACGTGATAAATATCTCTATTATAAAAAATTGGTGACTGCTATGAGAAAACTAAAAATGCAAAAACTCTTGTATTTTGTTAGGTTACTTATGGTTATGGTTAGAGCAGGGTGGGGTTAAGGTTGTCATAGTTAGCATTAGCATTTTTCCCATTGAAATGAATGAGCGGTCCCCATAAGGATATGTTTACCCTACATGTGTGTACGCGCATGTGTGTGTGTGTGTGCGTGTGTGTGTGTGTGTGTGTGTGTGTGTGTGTGTGTGTGTGTGTGTGTGTGTCAGCAAGAGTGTCGCCCTGGGAGGAATCTGTGCACTGACAGGCATATAGGGCTAGTTTATTATGGCCTTTCTGCAGGGCCAAAGATGAGCTGGAGAAAATGGAGAACAAAGGATGTCTGTAAGACTCACACACCAGGTAGGAGACCCACAGATGGGCCATTTACACTGGAACAGTCATCTGGTCCCACGGTAACGAGAACAGCTCAAACTGATGCTGTCAGTGCCTCCATCCCAGAAATTTCATTTAAAATCCAACTCGTTGACTCCACAGTGGCCAGTTTACACTTGGTTAACAGAATCACATATTGAGCCAAATCCTTTAGGCAAATATTAAAAAAAAAATGTAGAGAATTTTCATATCCCCTACATTTCTCAGTCTCATTTGACTATGTGTAGTGTTTATTGGTGGGCTGTCTTTGTTCTGATTGATATTCTTTTATAGTTCTAACATTTTATACAAACTGCAATTTGCTGGCATTTTCAGTCCGTATATATTGAATATGGTGAGTTATGCAAAGGACTCAAACTGTAGCACATAAGAGAGGTCAAGCCAGGAGAGTGATCACCCAGGAAGGGCTAAGATCACGACCTAAGGAGTCGGGTGTTGACGGGCAAGGGAGCGACAGCGAGGACTGGGGGAACGCTCGGCGCAGAATCCCCCATGTCGAGAGGCGCCCAGCGAGGCTGGCCTATTTTTCAGCACCACGGAGAGATCCTACTGTTGGACCGGCGTTGGGGGTTGGGGATAGGATGACAGACCAGGAAAAAGAGAGAAAGACAGAGAGAAGGAGGGAGGGAGATGTAGGAAGAGAGAGAGAGTTTTTCTGACCTTATTGTGAGCTTGAAAGTCTGTTTTGTTTCAGACTAAGCCACCTGCTTCTGTTTACTGTCACCTCTGTCTTGGCAACTCTACCATGTCATAGTAAGACAGTACTTTTAAACTGGGGAAAAACAGGGAGAGAGAGAGAGAGAACCAGAGCAGAGGGTGACACAGCGGACAGCAGAGAGACTCTCTGTACTGCCATCGGCTTTCCTCTTTCTCAGCTGACACTAAGCCTGGAAAGCCATGCTCTTAGATGGGGGGGGGGCATAAAATACTGTAGATACAAACATCAGCATGCTATATCTATCAGTGGTGCTGTTTTACCACAGAACATAGGACACAGTCACTTGAGTACCCTTCACCTTTCTCAAAAACACGCACACTGGATTAGAGAACAGATGAAGATCTGATTTCCATTCCAGCCGGGCTTCTCTCACGACATCTTTCATGCTATTCATTTAATACCCATCCGCAATTTATACGACGTATCTGCGGTGCAGCTTCGGTCAGGAGAGGGGTAGCATTTGATATTTCCCCTTTCCGGGACCCGGGAATAAGCAGGAGGGGTGAAAGAACAAAGGCTGTAATTAGGCACCTCAGACGAGGGTTCGAAATGGGCCCATTTACTGGAAAAAGAAAAGCAATATATCTGGGCATTTATGAAAACAACACTGGCAATACGGTCCAGGTGAAACTTACAGTAAACCATTTAGTAAATTATTATCAGTGTTGGGGAAGTTACTCACAAAGGTAGTCCATCACAGACAGAGGTGGATAGTTCAGATCCAGAAAGCACAAATCCAGACCAAGGTTTTGTGTCAACCAACTAGCTGTGACTGTGACTCTTTATACTCAACTGGTTGGTTGACACAAAACCTTGGTCTGGATTTGTACTTTCTGGATCTGAACTTTCTACCTCTGTCTGTAATGGATTACTTTTTGAGTCATTGATTATTATAAATCAGCTCATTTTCTCTGTCTCTCTCTTCAAGATCTACCACGTAACACACACGCACACATAAAGTGATACCATGGACGCATCCAAAGCATTCTGTTACGCAGGGGAGCATCAGGGAACAGGCCAGGAACTGGTAGTTAAACAGCGATGACTGCAAGGGCCTAATCCTATCCCAGAGTTCAGTTTTGTAAGGAAATTTCTGACACAGTGTTGAAAATATTCCCTGAATCCATGGAAAATTTTGTAGCCCTCCTCAGTGGGGCGGTTTTTCCTGGCACACACTTTCCGACAGCCCCATGGCCAAGTCCGCACGCAAGAGATCTGAACAACATACAAGTAACACCAGAAATTAATTTCATTCTTGTTTTCGTGAAGTACTGGTATAAAGTGGCAGCCATTTTAGTGTGAAATATAAAAATAATAAGATACCAATATCAACGATAAAAACACATGGTATATTGAGGATCAGTTGAGGTTTAAAATCCGAAGCACATACAGTTATAGGAAATTAAAGTACTTTATGAAAGAAGATTTTGTAGGAATGGTCTTCGGTAGTATAGGGTCACAGTTATGGGGAGATGAGTAACGATCGGCGTGCGGACCAGGGCAGGGATCGGCTGCTTCCCGTCAGAGGCGCATTTAGGCGGCCGCTGAAGCACCACATCGCCGCTCCATTTTATTTCAGCCAACATTAGCACTTTAAAAAGCTCCACGTCACGTTTTTCCCAGATGTCTGTTCGTTTGTGAAAGGGGGGAAACATATTAAAATGTACAAAGAATTGTTTCCTAAAGAATACTCCGTTTGTACATACTCAGATGTATTGCCTTTCTTTTATCTTCCCAAATGGGAAATGCAGTGCAATAGCTTTTGATATTGATGCAATATGTGAGAATAATTAAAAAAAAAAAAGCTGTGTAAAGCTCAGTAGCGCAGGTCGCATGGGGATATTTAACGGATATATAATATGTAACATAACACAATCTTCCTCCTGTCTGGATTCGTAGAAACAAGATGGTGCTGGGGGGAGTGAAGGTTCTCCTGGCTTTTTCCAGACTTCTGTCTATGTCCCAAAGAACCCTTGGCTTCAGGTTATAGTGGCTGGACTATGATTTGGGAGGTTTGTTTGCAGAGTGGTGTGGTGTGAGATTTATTGGCTGAGTGGTTATGGATGGATGGATGGATGGATGGATGGCTGGAGCAAAAACTGAAAAGCGATGGTTTATTCATTCTGTACTTGCCTTTGTTTACCTGTCAGCCCGGGAGGGGATAACAGCAGCTGATCGTGGTGTCCTGCAGAATGTTATCTATACAATGTAACATTAGAGTGAAAGCTGCCTTGTTTGTTTCCCTTCCTTGTACAGGAACCTACCAGGGCCAGTGGGTGGGTGGCATGCGGCACGGCTATGGCGTCCGCCAGAGCGTCCCCTACGGCATGGCGGCCGTCATCCGCTCGCCACTGCGTACCTCCATAAACTCGCTGCGCTCGGAGCACAGCAACGGCACCGTGCTGCACCCGGACGGCGGCGGCGGGGGAGGGGGCGGGTAGAACTTG
>JAODJW010000019.1:10864113-10876620 GCA_026777045.1 Hyperopisus bebe
CCGCCCCGTGGTTTGGTCTCCCTGTGCCCCAGCGGTCGTGCGAGTAGCAGTTCGTGAAAGTCTACTGCACCCATCCTCCCCCACCCATGTCCGTCCACTTAGCTAGGCCCGTTGGCCCCGCCCACTCTACGCTCAGCATTATAATGAGACAATGTTTCAGCCAATCGGCAAGCCGCAACACGTTGGAGTGACACGCTGGGTGAACGATGCTGCCACGCCCACGCAGAGTTCAGAGACTGTTACGTTTCAACCGCTGCTTTCAAAACAACTTATTTACTGAAAAAAAGAAAAAAAAAATTTTTTAGCTATTTGCAAGACGTCTGAAAAAACGCCAACTGCCTTGTTTTTTAAGAGTAAAAAATTGCATGCTCACGTATGTTTTAGTTTTGTATAGATAAAATATTTAAAATAAATCTCTTCTAGTTTTGGAAGCAGTATAGGGTTGCAAAAAAAAAAAAAAAAAAAAAAACGGTTTTAAGTTCATCCCTAAGTAAAGATTAATCTTTTTGGGCTTTGCCAAGATGCTATTTATTGCAAACCTTCCCAAATGGGTCCATGCATTTAAAAAAAAGCAGATTCTTCCATGCGAATGAGTGTTCGTGGCCTGGACTGCATCCATCTGCAGACGTAAAAACAGAAAAAGAAATAAGAAAAGTGTTTTTATTTTTTATAGCTGGCTTCCGAACAATGACTGTCGATGACACATTTTTATAGCATGTGTGTTTGGGACTTGTGCTCCCCTTTAGATCTCCTGCTCCCCCGCTGGCTCCATCTACAGTCCGTGTATCTCCCCCATCCTCCTGTCTCTCTATTTAGCAAAAAAACTACGTTTGGCACCAAGCAGGAACAGAGGCTGGGTAAACACTCCTTGAGTAGTGTCCGCATGCCACACCTCAGTTCCCCGAGTCACCTGTGAACACCCCAGGACTGAAGGGATGGTAGATGGATGACGCGACAACTATGACTGCTCCTGTACTTTTACACCATCACCCCCCCACCCCACCCCCCCTCCGGAATATTCATCACCCTGTGACATCATCGCATGCCCCAGCATGCCCTGTTCCTTTTCTCTTTTTTTAATTACTTTATTCATTTTTGGGGGCTTTGTTTTGTTTTGAATTATGTGGAGAAAATAATGAAAGTGTTTGAAAGTACCCCGTTCTTGTGTGGTTATTCCTGTCTCTTCTCAATCTAACTTACTAACCAACCAGCAGCTTGTAAGGTAACGCACTCCATTTTTACTGATTTCCTGAAGAGTTAGGGTTAAAGGTCGGGCTCAGAAACAAGCAACCTTAGACATTTTCTGCGTGTGTGTGGCTTTCAGCAAACGAGAGAACAGAGGCGAAGGGAAGTAACAGAAGAGGGAAAGATGCTGCATCTTTAAGCCTTGCCCACAAGGGTGGGCCGCTGCCATGGAAACCTTGATTCAGGATTGTGTTCCATCACATGAGGGGCAGGGCCAGACAAATGGGGGTGGGGTTTGTCTCCTGAGACCTCACGCTGCTCAATGAGTCTGCTCTGAAGAGAATGAGCAAATACCAGCCACGTCTGTCTGAGAAAAAATACTTTTATACAAAATCAACATTCATAAATAAATGTCTCTTTGTATCGCGTGAAATGATTCATATAACAGGAAAGTTACTGCCCCGTTTTCCCATTCAGCTGCCAATAGCACATCAAGAAAGGCATGAGAACATTATCTGATCCCAGATCAGATTCCGTGAAGAGGGGGGCATCTTGGATGGTGCGTATGAAAGGCTTGTGTGTGTACAGAGCTGGGCAGAGAGGCTGATCTGTGACATGCTAGAGTGGTGTGAGGAAGAGTGCTCATCACCACTGTACAGGATAGAGGCACCCCCCCCCCCACCTCTTGGGGGGGGGGGGCAAGACCCTGCATTCCTCCTAGGGAGGAACTCCCCCCGGTTCCCCACTGCTCCTGATGCCCCTAAACCACTTTCATCCACAGTGATTACAGTAATAAAATCACCGTGCATTACCCAAGTTCAGCATCATCCAGCCATGAAGAGGATTACATGCTGTTTCACTAAACCCACTTGGGGGGAGGGGGGGTGGACTCTCACCCCAGGGTGTGGGCAGGCTTACCCAAAGACACAGACTCCACTCTGTTACTGTTCACCGCCTTTTTACCAAACGAACTGGATATCCCAGCTAAAAACCTGAAAACCAGAAAGGTTATGTTTTTTAATGCTTCTACTGATAATGGATACATGGCTGTTAGATGCACTACTATGATAGGCAATAAACATTTTATTCAAATTAGTAAAATACTACGCTTCAGTACGTTAGCATAGCCTTGTTCTACGACAGCTCTTCTATAGACCTGCCTGATACTGCTGGAAGGGACACCAATGAAATATTACACAACAGAAGTGACTGGAACAGCACGAGGCTCCGTGACCAGCCTCGGTGATGGTGAGGGAGGTCCCACGTGTGACCAATGCTGACAGGAGGGGACCAGCTGGGAGAACGCAGAGACGGAGTGCCAACACCCTAATCGCCGGATTCAACTATCTACCCACAGCACCATGTCCACACGCACACACACGGGCGCACACGCACACACACGGGCGCGCACGTACGCATGCGCCTGCCCGCACACACAGCCCACCGAGACCCGACTGACGTGCGTTTGACGTTCACAGCCCCTGTTCCTAAAAAAAGTACCTTTTCAGTTATTTATAAATCCTGCCTTCTTATAAATAGAATTTTCTTTAATGTGTTCGAAAAAGCCAGAAAAATGGGAAAGGGTATAGGAAAGAAAAGGAGGATGGGAAAGGTGAGGAAGGGGATGTGAAAATAGGGAAAAGAAAAGGACAGGAAGTGCATAAGAAAGGATTGGGAAAGGAAAGGGATAGGAAAAGACAGGGATGGGAAAGGAGAGAAGAGACGGAAGGGTAAGGAAAGGAGAGGAAAGGGATAGAAAAAGAAAGGGAGGGAAATGAGAGGAAATGGACAGGACAAGACAGAAGGGAAAAGATAAGAAAGGGATAGGAAAAGATATGGATGGGAAAGGACAGGAAGGGATAGGAAAGGTAAAGGGAAAGGAGAATTAATGAAGAGGAAAAGATAGGGAAGGTAAAGGAGGGATAGGATGGGAAAGGAAAAATGAGGAAAGGGATGGAAAGGAGTGAAAGGGAAAAAAAAGAAAGGGAAGAGAAGGCAAAGGATGTTGCCAGCATGCCCACAGCTACCTCATCCATCTTCCAGCCCATCATCAATTATTCATCCCTTTTTTCCATCCCTTCATTCTTCTCCTCCATCGTTCTCCCATGCTGGAAGCAGTCCACCTAAGGACATGGTTTAATTTGCCACCCCCTTCCACTTGCTAATAGTATGAAGAAAGTATCATTTGTGACAGGAAGGAACTGGGAAGATGAAAGGTACAGGAAAGGTACAGGAAGTGGCAAGAGGCGACTGAAAGGTCCATAACTGCTGAAATAAAAGCCGGCCCCTCCCCACAATCAGGACAGAGCACAAGCAGCCACCAGTCTTTCTAAAAACTTTATTGTACAGTAGAGACTAGTGTCAGACTGGCTACATGCACTCGATTATACAATACAGAAAAAGCAACATGATGCGTTTCCAAAGAGAGAAACAGCAGGCAAAGATAGAGAGAGGCCTCTTTGTGGGTCAGTATTTACAGATCTGGGCTCACAATGTACATGTATACTTAGAGGAACACAAATACATGAGCTCATTCAGGCATATGCTCACACACACATGCAGGCACACAATCCCACGAAGATCAGGATCGGCCTGCTCCCTCCTGCTCCTCGTAGAACACTTTGGCCATGGCCTGTCCCACCTTCAGCACCTTTTTGTCCTTGGCGTCCGGACCCATGTTGGCCCGGGCCAGATGCAGCCAGTACGCTTCCGTGCGGGTCTGAAAGTCAGCTAACGTCTCGCCGGATTTCACCAGAGGGTGTTCCTCTTCTAAAAGAGAGAATAGACTGTTAATACTCCTGTTTCTGGGATCTCGTTAATAGCACAATGCGGATAAAGCAAAGACTGCTGCTGTATCAACTGTCTGCACAACTGCTACTTTTGCTCCGGCTGATTCTACTGGCAGTGTGACTGGTACAACTGCAACTGCTAATGCCACTGCTAATGCCACTGCTAATGCCACTGCTAATGCCACTGCTAATGCCACTGGCAATGTTTGTGCCAGTGGCACCAGTTGCGACACTGCCACTTCACCGCTACTATTTTTACTGCTGCTGTATCTGCTGCTGTGCTTAGGTTTGCTGCCACTGCCGACAGCCAAACAAGCGTAACTACTACTGCTTTCTCAGTCTTCCTCCATCTGTAACTCCTGAAGCTCCCGCTGTAAGCAGCAGAACTCCTGGTGGTCAACAAGCTATAAAACATACCCAACGTTTCCAAGCCCATGTTATAGCCACTGCTACCAGGAGAGGCTATACACAAAGCTCTGGGTTTACCGGCTTATTTATGAGGTGGCAGAGGAGGAGACAGACAGCAGAATAAAAACTCAAACTTCAGTGAATTTTGAGCAGAGGAGCCATTATTGGAGAACAATTTGTTTCTTCCAAGTTAAAATCAGGAGTCTTTCAGGTTGCTGCACCTGCCCACCACGGATGGCCCAGTGATGCATGGAGAATTGCGTCTATGACATCCCGCCACACAGCCACCGCACATTTTACGGACGCATCCTGGTGAAGACGAGGCCGCGGCAGATGGAGCGTGAGCCCAGCGCACGTCTACACACTCAAGTACACGAGCAGATGGGGTCGGTGTCCACCCCTGACAGATTTATGACTGAAAGACAGATTGTACACCTGTGAAACGGGGGGGGGGAAATGCGGGTCCTGGCTGTTCAGCTCATTCAGAATCCCAAAAATCACAGAAGGGTCAAGGTGCCCGTGCAAAACCACTCACACGTACGGAAGATACGCGTGCAAATGCAGCCAGGCACCCGAAGCTCCATCTGCATTGTTCTAAAATAATAATAATAATAGTTTATGATGCAATTTCAGCATTAACCTCTTGACAGATTTCACTGGTCGTAACATGATTTCACACATTCTTCATAGCTGATAGTGAGTAATTCTTTGTGGGAGTAAGAAATATTTTCTGTGATTAGGAGGCTCTCTGCAGCTACAGGGTGACTCTGCGAAACTGAAGCACAATCACAAAGTCAAAAGGCTCCAATTCAAAACCCATTACACCAAAAAAACTGCATGTTACATGAAATACTTCTCTGGGTATTTAAAATATTATTTTACATACCAAATATAAAACATTATCCTATTCTTGCTGGTTTCGTGCCTCAGATAGCCACATACAAGACCACTCCTTGATCTTGTCGAACTAAAACTGATCTATAACCTCATTACCATGGTTCATTAATGACATCTAAGGAGTGGTCTAAGGTGAGACTAAGGAATGGTCTAATCTACTTGAAGTCCACTTCCCAGTCATGGCTAAAACCATATCTGCCTGCAAGAAAACACAACATCACAACACACTACACCCATGGTTCCAGACCTTGGATGTAAAAAGACAGAGTTGTGTTGAGAAGCTGTACTGTCAGGTTCCCTGGTACTGTTACTCAACACAAAATGGTGCAGGATTCCAGCTTTACAAATGGGTAAAAGCTGTATGGTGCTATGTATAGATGCATGAGCTAAGCAGCCAGAACAGGACAGTGAAGATGGCCTGTGGGGCACAATACAGAGCACATTGAGCCAGAGGTCAGCAAAGGCCTGCGGGGCAGAGTGCAGAGCACGACGAGCCAGAGCTCAGTAAAGGCCTGGGGGCAGAGTGCAGAGCACACCGAGCCAGAGCTCAGCAAAGGCCTGTGGGGGCACACTGACAATGCTCCCAATCCAAACGCCTTCAGAATCCCATCCCTCACGTGCTCCCTAACCTGGACGGGTGAATGGGACCAATGCAAGCCGCCCCCTGCTGGTCGGCACTACCTACCAATGTCGTCGGACTCTTCATCGGACTCTTCGTCCTCCAATTCACCACCTCCAGCCTCCTCCTCATCTCCCGACTCAGACTCAGACTCCTCCAGCCACTCCTGTGTCTCTGCAGTGGAACAGCATCAAGTCACCTTCTGTCTGAAGCTACAGTGTGACGCAGGCGACATTCACACACACAAACAATGTAAACACAGACCTATAACACACACTCACAGGAACCGAAGAAGCCTGGAAGGCACAGCCCACCTTACTTATCCAGATACTTCAAACCAAAGTTCAACAGGTGACCAACCTGGACTTCCTTGGCCTGAATGTAAAGATGTCTGTCTTCCGTACCAGGAAGCTCATATTAACACTCATTAGCAGGTTATTTAACAGTGAAGCTGGTCCCCCACTATTACCCCCCGTGTCCATTTCACTTGTGTTAAGTGAGGAGCATGTCCTGCACAAAAGGAGCAGCCCCCAAACAGGATGCCAGCCCATCCCATGGCGCAGGAGGATAAAAGGGGTCTTTTATCCCCACCCACAGCCGCTTTTAGTGGAGTAACCCTTGGAAAATGCATCACTCCTGATGCCCCTCTAAAGCAGCAGTGCACCACCTCCTTAGCTGGCCTTTTCAGGGCTCTACAGACCTAAGCGACTCCTGTCATAACTGCTTCACTCTAGTTTGGGGGTGTAAGCAGCGAAGGATCGCTGTAAACAACTGAGCCTCAAAAAAAAAGAAAAACTGTCTCTCTAGAGTCTAGAACATACTGTATAACACACACAGAATTGACTTCATCCTTGTTATGCTAAATTTTGGCCTCTTCACCATTTCATTCCAGTCTGTACCAACCAACTGTACCACCTATTCAATTCAACATATATGTAAATATTAAGGGTGAAACTCAGTGTCGAATATTTAGGTGAGAATGTGTAAGGGCCCAAACACAGAACCCTGAGGCACTTCACTCATCACACAGTGCTAACGGATGTGCCTCCTTGATGGCTAACTTCAAACTGATGTATAGGGCCAATATTGCAATTAAGTCGGTTTTTTGGAGCTGACTGACATATACTGCCATACCAAACACACGCCAATGAAGAGAGAAAGGGACACTCACTGGGGTCTATCTCCACCAGCACTTCCCACTGGTCCATCTTGTGGAGGTCGAGGGCATAGAGGTCGCCGAGGGTGAACTGCCGGTCACCCACCTCAAACATGCCACCATACAGGTAGAGTTTCCCATGCTTGACAGCAGCCATGCCACTGGACCGGGGGCAGGGCTCTATGGGTGCGACTGTGGCCTCTTCCTCCCCCTCTTCCTCCTCGCTTTCCTCCTCCACCAGAGTGCCGGGAATGACCTCCTTGATTGTCATCACTGTCCCATCATCAGCCACGATCTCCTTGACCACTTCCACGGGGCCATGCTGCTCCAGCTCCTCTGCTTCATTGCCCTCCTTGCCCCCAAGCCCCTCCGACACCCCCTGCTCCTTCTTCCCACGGCGACGCTTTTTCTTTTCTGACTTGGAGCCCTGCAAGACCAAACATGACATTCAGATGACAAGACAGGCCACCAGCTACACTCAAGCCTACAAATGCCAGGTCAGCCACACATCTGTTGCTTTCCATTTCCACAGCTTAATCATTCTGATACACACACACACACACACACACACACACACACACCAAACAGGATGCCAGTCCGTCGCATGGCACACGAGGGGGACACCCCGTACAGGATGCCAGTCCGTCGCATGGCACACGAGGGGGACACCCCGTACAGGATGCCAGTCCATAACGTCACACGAGGGGGACACCTCGTACAGGATGCCAGTCCATAACGTCACACGAGGGGGACACCTCGTACAGGATGCCAGTCCTTCGCATGTCACATAAAGGGGACACCCCGTACAGGATGCCAGTCCATAACGTCACACGAGGGGGACACCCCATACAGGATAACAGTGCATTACATGGCAGACAAGCACTCACACATATAAACAATCTGTAATGTAGATATGCCACTTCATGTAACTACAGGATGAAAAGTCCACACAAGAGAGGAAGAGCATGCAAGCTCACCACAAGCAGAGTGGGGGCAGGATGTGAGGCAACAGCGCCACCAGACTGCCACTTAAATGTACTTTATTCTCAAAATGATACACAAAACTCATGCATTTCCCCTTTTGGTTTACTTCATTCATTATAAGTATTATCTATATACTTATATATTTCTGTAATACTACAATATTCTCTTTTCAGGATATTCTTTTTGTGTACTATGTGTGTTCTTAAAATTGTCCGCACCGCTTCTGGTTGTTTGAACTGTGCATACCGTCTGTGTTTGGCACTATATGCACGTTCATCTGTGCGCGACATGCTTACTACTGTATGCTGTATGTCCCCCTGGGGTGAATAAAATCAATCTTAATCGTAATCTTAATTGAGAACTGAAATATCAAAACAGCAGCTAATGGGGAATGCAAGAGAACAAAATGTAGAACAAAGCAGCCGTTAACCACTCCAGTAACAGGTCAGTCCAGGCACAGTCACACACGCACTTGCCCACACAGGTACCTTGAGCTGGAGAGAGAACCAGCGGTTCTTGCTAAGGTCATACTGGTACAGGTCATTGTAGAAGTCTCCTTCCAGCGTCTCCTCCTCTTCCTCATCGCACACTCCCCCAAACAGCAAAAAGCGGTTTCCTGGGGCCAAGGCCAGTGAGAACCCAGAGCGGGGGTTGGGCTTCATGCCCAATGGACTCACACGAGACCACGCCCACTTTTCTGCCAGAGCAAAGGGGCGAGTTCTTTTAGAATGGATAATGCAAACAGTTGGTTTGATTTTGGAAAGTACAATTTAAACAGGCAGGCGGAGAAAAGCAGGCAGAGAAAGAGGGACAGGGAGGGTGACTGACAGACAGGGGATTGCGAGAGGTAGTGTAAGAGAGAGACACAGGCAGAGTGAAAGAGAGAGTGACAGGTAAGCAGAGAGACAGGGAGAGGCAGAGAGACAGAGACAGACAGGCAGAGAAAGATAGGCAGAGAGACAGGGATAAAAAGAAAGCGAAGCAGGAAGAGAGGCAGGCAAAGTGAGTGGGAGACAGGCAGAGAGACAGAGAGGAACAGGCAGGCAGAGAGACAGGCAGACAGACTGACAGATAGGAGAGCAGGAAGCCAGAGGGAGTGCGAGAGACAGACACAAGTAGGCAGAGAGAGAGATAGGAAGAGAGAAAGAGAGAGGGACAGGCAAGCAGAGAGAGACAGAGAGAGACAGGCAGAGATAGAGGGATGAGCAAGGAGAGAGACAGAGACTGGCAGAAAGACCTAGACACAGAGACACACAGAGAAATAGTGAAAGACAGGAAGAGAGACAGATGGGCAGGCAGAGGGACAGAGATAGGCAGAGAGACCAGAACAGGCAGAGAGTGAGGCAGAGAGATGGGTAGGCAAAGCCAGCAAGAGACAGGTAGTCAGACAGAGAAAAACAGGCAGGCAGAGAGACAGGGACAGAGAGAGAGAGACAGACACATGTTTGTGATGCGTTACCTTGGTCCTCACTGCCCTCTCTCTTCAGCAGAAACATATCAGAGTGAATGCTGCCTTTGTCCACATCCTTCTTGGCTTTCTTGGGATGAAAATGTCCATCAGAGGGGCACAACACACAAGCCGGAGCCACCAGAACACAGGCCCTTGGGCTCCAGAGACTGCACTGACATCTGTAGCTATAAAGCAGCTCTGTCTAAAAGGTGCTAGGGTCAGACAGCTTCCTGACAAGGTGGCGTGTGTTTCTGCATTTCTAGGCACCACCTTCCTGCTCTCAATCCTGAAAATCTCACTATGTTTCATTCCCCTTCCCAGACCTGCTGTTGCCAGGCAACACCCTGCTCCCCCTCCTGCCCTGGTCAGTCTGTGTTGTGTTTGCAAGCAGATTTATAGCATCTCAAACAGCCTCTGCATCTCAGACCCCATGAAGTGGCCACATTTACACAGCTGCCATAGTGAAGTGTTTGCAGGGTCAGATCAGCCCAAGACCTGTCATGTTCCATTCCCAGCTTCAGTGTGCATTAATGAGCATGAGTATCTCATTCCCAGCTTCGGTGTAAATTACTAAGCATGAGTGTGCCACTCCCAGCTTTGATGTGTATTAATGAGCTTAAGTGTCACATTCCCTGCTTCAGTGTGCATCAGTGGACATGGGAGTCCTACTTCGAACTTCCATTGGAGAAAAAGTCAGAACTGCTCAGGCCAAATGGGAGGCTTTCCCTGACAGTAATGAGGACGTGTAACGGGGCCAGATGCAGTGGCGGATACGGACTGGGATCCTCCCACATCTACTGGCTGACACTCGCACAGGGCTCAGCCAGAAGCCACACTTTGAGAGCGACACGTCTAAAACAAGTGGAGAAGCTCCGTCATCCTGTCAGACAGCTGAACACCCCCAGCCTCTGACTGACAGGAGAAATCTGCACATAATAAATCAAGATAATGTCCCATATCTCAGCACATTACAGATAATATTTGTCTGCACTTATCTTTATGAAGCTCTTGGTGGACTGAGGCATTCTGGGAAGGAGGATGTGCAGTTAGCACCCGGTTAAACAAAAATGGTGATTGTGCTGCAGTGTGCAGGAAAATAAATCAGTACTGAAATACATTGGGAACCAAAAACCAAATCTGACTACAAAGAGAATGTCGAGTTCTCACTGCCTGAGAGGGGGGCCCTATTCAGCCCCCAGCTCCCCTGCTACCCCTGAGGCTCACAGGCAAAGGAAATGGCAGCTCACCACTTTAGAGTAGCCACCATAGACAATGACGCTGCCGCCATCAGGTGCCGGGGTCAGGACACAGGCGGATCGGGGTGAGGGCGGGGTGCCCGTGGGGGACAGGCGACTCCAAGTGAAAGTGTCCAGGTTGAAGGTGTGAACATCATTGTAGTAAATATAATCCCTGAAGCAAAATACAACAAGTCGTGGCATCAATGAAGATGGCTGAAGAGAAGTATACAGATACAGGTGATGTGGGAGACTGGAAAGGGGCAGAGACTGAGGCTGACACATTCATTTGGCATAGCGCTTTCAGTTAGCTATTATTCTCAGGGCTGCAGTGACTGAGTGTCTGTCCCAGAAAGAATGGCGAGTAATGGCACTTTTCCACTGGCATACAGGAGCCGAGCCGTACACGAGCCGTACGGCAATTAGAGATGATTTACAGCTCGGTTCCAGTTCACTTTGGTTTTCCACTGCAGGAGTGCTCGGTAAGGGCCTTGCTGGGTTTGGAGGTCGACAGTGACGTAAAACTGAAGAGACGCTTATTAACTGTTCACACGGTGTACATCATGATTTACTATGTGCAGTTATTATTATTTTTCTATGGTGTGCTAATTTCCACTAGCACATCTGTGAGAATTGCCGTGTTATGCAAGCATGAAACACTACCAGAATTAGCATTCAATAGCGTATATTTGCATTACAAAACCATTCCATTCTGCTGCTGTATAGTATTTTTTCAAGTAGGAGGTTGGAAATTTTCAAGTGCAGGTCCGGGTCAGGTCTGGCTCGGTATTTGGTAACAGTAGAAAAGCGCCATAAGGCGGGTTGCTCCAATGACAAGATGCTGCACATATAAACATACATTTTCACGCCAATATCTATTTAGAGTCAACAATCCAGCATGGAGTAAGCCCACACAAACACAGCGAGAGCACACAAACCGCTGAAACAAACAGCCAGGGTCAGGGTTGAACCTGTAACACTGGAGGTCTGTGCCAATAAGGCCACCTGCTGCTAGCCAATCATCCATATTTTCTTGGTCACCTTACAATGTTACCCGAAGAGACTCATTTATACAAGATCGGTTCCTGGAGTGACTGAGGATATGTACCTACTAACAGGTACAACAGCCTGGGGGTCCTGGGACAGCAAATCAGCCTGCCGACCCATTCTCATTTTATAATACAGTGGTGCCTGTGGCTCACGAACGCTGTGGTCTACGAACAATTTGGTTCACAACCAAAAATTTAGTGAAAAAAATGCATTGGTTCGCATACAAAATTTAGTTGACGAACAGATTCCTTGACCAGATTCCTTTTTTTTTATCCTAGTGTAGCACCAGCGGGGCGTATGTCCCAGCATGTCTCAGCATGCCCCACATGTCCCAGCATGCCCCACATGTCCCAGCATGCCCCACATGTCCCAGCATGCCCCGCGTGCAGTTGTAAATAGAAGGACCACAATAGGCACCCAATGAACCCAAATATACAGACGAGGAACACAAGGTTGTCAGACGCCAAACTGCAAGATACACACACGGAGGAAGATTTACACACGCTAAATACACGCGAGGATCGGACTGTGTACACACAAGACATGGGCAAACACGCACGCGACAATAGGGAAACGCAACCATTAACATTAACAACAATAACAACAACAACGATACAAGGGTTAAGGACTGTTAATAAAGAGCTTGATTTCTCCCCCCACCCCCACCCGGTGCTCTCCCCCAACCCACTGCCCTACCCCAACCCCCATCTTCGCCCAACACTCTCCCCCCACCC
>JAODJW010000019.1:10876754-10887199 GCA_026777045.1 Hyperopisus bebe
AACACTCTCCCCCCACCCGGAGCTCTCTCCCTACCTCGTGCTCTCATGGAAGCCTCCAAAAATCAGGAGCTGCCTCTTGCTCAGGACCATGCGGTGCCCACTGCGGCCAGAGGGGGCACCAGGGACCCTGGAGACACAGTACAGCAATGCACATAGTTAACAGCATGGGTAAGCGCACAGATACACCACACACAGACATAAACACACATCCACTCAGACTGCATACTAATTGACAGGTGGCAATACTCAGATATACTCTACTTCAAGATTTCTATGCCACGGTGGAACGCAGAGGCCTCTCATAAAAATGCTGGATAAAAGTCAAAGACATCATCCATCTGCTCCCCCATCATGCTGAAACTCTATCGCCATTTCATTTTTGAATGCTTTTGGTCAGAATCGATATGCCACAAATGCCTGTAAATACGATGAGAATAAGCTGGCACAGCAGACTGCCAGCATTGCAATGGCAAGCACTTCCAAAGGTTACAGCAGATCCACGGGCTGCCCCACACGCACACGCACACGCGTGCACACACATGCACGCACGCACGCACTTACTTAACTTGCTCCCAGACGTGTGTGTTCAGGTGAAGCACCCACAAGTCCTTATAGTGGTAGAACTGCTCCCCGTCAGGTGAAGCAAACTCGCCCCCAAAGACCCACAGCTGCCCCCCAGCCTGAGGAACAACCACTGCCTGCAGAGGCAGAGCCCATACATTCATGGAACAAACAGGATGGGATCAGCGGGCAGCAGGTTGAGGAGGGCATGGAGGATGGGACAGGAGGCCGCCAAGGGCTTCCTGCTGAGCTGAGGGCAAGGCCTCCTACAAAGCAGCAGGCCATTGATACCGCACAGGGAACTGTACGTTATTCCGATTCACAACTTGAAAATACATAAAGCAAAAGGCTTAAGCACACCAGCTGTGATATTAGTGCTTTTTTGAAGCACAAAGGTGTGTGCAGAGTGGGGGTCAAGTGAGTTAATTTTAATACTTGAGAACGCTGACGTATACAGACGCTCCTCTACTTACGAACTTTCAACTTACGAACTTTCAGACATACGAACGAAAAGGATTGTAAGTCCAAATTGTGTTCATTCGATTTTTTTTTCTGCGCACCAATTCCGGGTAGTATGACTTCTGGCCGCTACTCCGGCCGCGCAGCAGCGTAACGTGCGTACTCCCAGCATCCTAGGCGTATACCCTTGAAATGATGTTGAATAACAACTTATGAACATTTCAAGTTACGAGCGGCCGTTCAGAACGTATCTCATTCGTAAGTAGAGGAGCGTCTGTATTTACATGCTGAAAGAAAATCCAGCCCTCTAGTGGACATAGGTGCAAATGACACTTGACTGTGCCAGTTCAGACACTGCAAGGCCAGCCACTGAAATACAGCTACACAATACAAACAGGAGGGGAGAGGACACCCCGGGCGAGAAGGAGAGGCGTGAATGGTACCTGGTGAGCACAGCGGCGTGGAGGGGGATTGGGGATGTCAGACTTCACCCAGGTATTTTTCTTGATGTTATAAAAGAAGAGGTCGTTGTACAGGAAGGTCTGGGAGGAGACAGAAAACAAGGGCCCTTTAATCACCTGCCAAGCCTTCATTCCTCCTGGATACCCAGCAGCAGCCCAGTGTGTTTAAGAGCCTTCTGTTTACAAACACAGGCCACATCCTAGCTGCAAATGTGAACCTGGGATGCGGGTCCCATGTGTGATTATAGAGAAAGCCAGGAGGGGGTGCTCAGAGCCCGGGCACGGCATCCTTGAAAACACGCTCTCACTCAAAACTCACCTTCTTCCCATTGAAAAATTCACCCCCAAACAGGATCAGCTCATCCTTTTCAGGGTGGGCGGATAGTGATGCGTTCAACCTGGGGGTTTAGGGGGACGGATGTGCAACACAGAGCTTCAGTTTAATGTGTAACCAGTCTGAACATAGAGTTAAATCCCAGATGCTTCTCTGGTCTTTTTTTAAAAAAAATCTTGGAAACATTTCAGAATTGCAATGTGTGTATAGGAAATAGCTTTTGAAATATATTATTTGGGGGAAAACCGTAAAAAAAATATTCCATATCATTAACCACTTATTTAGAAAATTCATGAAAAGGCTTTGGGAAACCTTGACTACATCTACACCTCCTATGGCTCTGCCTGACGATCTATGTTGGTGATTAGGTGAAATCGGAATCATGTAAACATTTTATATGTTAAGACTGATAGTTCATTCTTGGCTTTCTGATGATGTTCCATTTCTAACAGATGGTATGTTTTTTAAAGTTATTCTTTCTTTCAGCCACTTTTTAAATGCGGTAGTCTCCGATTCCATATACAGTAAAGCTATCGTTCTCTGCACTTCATCATACTTACCTGGGCGAAGGTGGTGGGCAAACGGTTTCTACAACTTGCGTCTTCTTCGCATCCAGGGACTGGAACTCTGCGATTAGTGCCTCCAGATCTTCCTGTAACACACAACATCCAGGAGGTAGCGCAATAGTTAACGACACAGGTGGGTCGAGTCCCAGGAGGGGCGCTACTACAGTGTGAGCTGCATCACCTGAAATGCCGTAACAAAACACTGAGCTGTGTGGCTCGTTTTGTGTAGCGCCATCCCACGGACGTGTAAAAGTAAATCGCTATACGATCAGCTCCAAAATTAGATCAGCTATCTTGTCGCTAAAAACTGCATTTAACGATAAATCTTGCCATTTCACTCAGCTCGTCGACTTACCAATTTACAATAAACTCCAGCAAAAATAAATAACATGCAGCTACCAAGCTAACTAGTTAAATAATTAGATATCACTTGCCTCTTCTTTCTTGGATCTCTTGGAAACCTTCTTTTCCATTTTGGCAGCGGTCTTTTCCGCTCCTTTCACTTTCTTTTCTTTTTTATTCTTCTTACCCATTTTCAGTGCTTGCTAGTTGACTGGTTGACAGATAACGTGTGCGGATTGTAGTTAACTCACATGGACGCTATCCCGTACGAACTACAGCGCTTCCTATGACGATCACAGACAGCACTCCTCGGCTCGTAAGTATA
The DNA here is from genome assembly GCA_026777045.1 of Hyperopisus bebe. NCBI lineage: Eukaryota > Metazoa > Chordata > Actinopteri > Osteoglossiformes > Mormyridae > Hyperopisus > Hyperopisus bebe. Next base: position 10,879,803 of record JAODJW010000019.1, read on the forward strand.
GAGCCCCCTCTGGACCGGAGGAGTTATGTTTTTGACATGAAAAACATTTGGAAAGGCTTAACCGAATAATTCGAAAGATTTTATTACATTTTTGAGAATATTATACAATGGTGTTAAAATATAATTTATTATCTGAGCCCTCCTATATTACCGTAAATATTCCATAACTTTTTAGTTCATAGCTATCTCAGTTCCTCCACTCTCTGCTGCTTTTTATTGCCCTCTCACTTGGCACTTGTTTCTGAAAGCCGCTAATCTTATCTGCATCTGCATCTTAGCTGGACAGTCATCTCACTCTCTGTCTCAAAGATATACCTACACCTGCTGTCAGGATTACCTGTGGGTTACAGCAGGCAGGGTGCACAGATATAGGCTCCATAATACCTGAGAAATGCACTTTCTGCTCATCAGTCACTGTATGTGCATCTCCCTGTGGGTACGCAGACATTGGCGTTTCACCCTGAGCTGTCTAAAACACTGTCCTACCTGCCTCCTGAACTTCCTGGGCATTCGACACAGAATAGAGTCACCGCTCTCCTTTTCTCGCTTCACACCATGAGGCATAGCCTACCATGCTGCCCGGACCCTCCTCCCCACACTGAAATCAATCCACTGTGCTGTCACTCGTCTGTTAGCCCTCGCGCTATCGCAGGGATGCGGGTACCATAAGTGCAGGCGGGCTGCCGAAAAGAAAGTGTCATGCTTTACGCAGGTGGGTGAACTTAGTAACAAAAGGCACAGATTATCAGGGGGGTATTCCGGAATTTAAAGAAGCCAGGCAGGGATGGGGCTCAGCACAACATGGAAATGTGTCAAAAATTTGAAAGGCATTACAAACTGAAAATCGGACGTGATAAATCAATGGGCAGCCATGGTAGGTATACTGAGGGGAAAAAATGAAAAATGCCAACTTCATACATAAACGAAGGAATTATGCTAACAAGCCGATCCATTGGACCTTCCGCATCAGATAGCGGCATAGCTATGCCCATGGTCAGAGACACCAAACTGCTTATAACAGCACCTAGCACAATGTGTCTCATTTATAATGTCACTTCCTGGAATAGAAAGAGGCTTGAAGCCCATCACTACACAAACAGCATATCTTTCTGTCACTGTTGAATGTAGCGTAGCTTATGGGAACGGTCTGTCCTGCCTTGTAAGGCTATGACAGCTTAAATCTTGGTGGCTCTATTCTATTTGTGATTTTGACACCCACACACTAATTAATATGGAATTTGAAGTGCCTTCCTTCCTTCCTGGCCTGTCCTGTCTAGACCACTGTGCTTCACTGGGATTCTCCCTGCAGTGTTGGTTGGTATTATAGACCTTTGTGAGTAAGATATCATTTTCCATGGTTTGTCAAAACCCCCTGTCAATAAGCATTCTTCCTGCATTATAAATTCTAGTCCATTGCTTTGAATTTTCCTTCTCCCTCTCCTTCATTTACCATTCAAGGCTTCTGCTTGCTAGTTGTCATATTCCATGGGTCCTTTCTGTTCTGTGCAAATCACTCTGGATTCTACCCTTTGTTCTAGATTTATCAGATAACGTTGTAGATCCCTGTACATGTGCTAATACTCTCTCTCCATTTGCTGGAACCTTCAGTGTGTGCAAGGACCTGTTGAATGAGGCACCAACGCTACCATCAAACACTGAATCATCTCTATGACATCTACGGCACAAACAATTGCAGTTCCTATCAGCATTCTTACAAAACAGAACCCATGTTGAACCCACAAGAGTCAGGAGATGGGTACAGATAAAGGGAGATACTGTGTACTCAAGAGCAACAGTTACTTCAGCTTTTATAGCGATAAACGCAGGACCATTTTAGCTGAATGCAGACTTTGGTGGCTTTCGACTCCTTCAGCCTCGGCTGATTAGAGGAATCCATGGGAATGTGTCACATGACCTCCATTGTGGAAGAGCAACTCGAAAAATGGAAAAAACATGAAAGGTGGCTTCAGTCAACATGCATAACTGTGTAGGAGAAGGTCAGGGTCATAGGCAGCCCAGAGCACCCAGTAAAACCCATAATACACACACCAAACATGCGGTGTGATAATGCACATGCACACAGATAAAATATCACTCTGCTTCTCAGTACTTTTCATTGGTTCCCATTTTATTTTAAATAGTGATCCCACCCCAAACTAAAAAAGCTGAAAATAAAAATAGTTCTTTTTTCTAAAAATAAGTTATAAAAAGTGAGCTGGTGTTAGAGGACATCACCAGTTTATTTCTTGTTCCCTCAGCACAGATAAATATATACATACATGTGTGCACATCAGGGGTGTAATTAGAATATCTGGGCTCCAGGACGAAATGTCATCTGGGCCCTCCAGCTTGATCTGGCACTTTCAATCTGAAGAAATACGGGTCCCACAGTAAATAGAAATAGTAAATAGAATTTACAGAGTGGTTGGGGGAAGTGGGGGGGGGGGTCCCCCTGGTAGGTTTTGCCCAGCATGGGGCCCCAATAGTTGATTCCCAACTGCCCGTGAATCTGCCAGGGTGTGTGTCCCCCTTCAATGGCCACACACACACCCCCACAATACTAACTGTGCATGCAGTTGCTGCCACTAAATAATGCTGCCTTGTCAGACATAATGGGAAGGAAATTAAAAGGATAAGAATCTGTTCATAACCTGTTTCACGACAGGAAGAAAAGCTGAACCCTCACACGTCACTGAAGATTAACAACCGCATTCAGCGTTTCCCCCTGGTTTCAAGCTCTTATTGGAAAAATCAGGCCCCCCTGTAATCTACCTCAGACGCTGACACACGATTCTTGACAACCACATATAAAGTACTCTAATATAGCAACCGAGGTCTCAGAATATTTTTAAAAATTACACATTCCAAAAACAGAATAAAATGCATCAATGTTGCATTTGTTTATCGCAAATGTGTCGGAAATGCAGAGCAGCTGATTATGCAATATCTGCCTTTTTCTTATTTATGAAAATTATTCATTCTCAAGGTGCTACAGGGGCTCAGTGAGCAGCGCCTCCACACCTGTGCTGCTGATTCCTGGCTCTGCGTGTGGATTGTACACACATATAGGCCTGGATTCCCACATGCAGGCCTGGATTACCTCTGGGCACAGAATGACTCTTGGAGCAGTCTTAGGTGAGGTCAGCATCACCATGGCGATAAGCTGTGTTATAATGGTCCAGTGTAACACAGTGACGGAGGAGTTCATGTTAGTTGATAGCTGTGTGCCTCATAACATCTTCCACCATGCCGTTCTGGAACATCTGTTGCCATGTGGCAGCCAGTAATGGTTTTACCATTTACGTCCCCCATTTCACACTGAGCCATGCCCCTTCTGGGGAAAGTTTCTGTCTAATCAAGTATTCTTTAAAAAAAATTTTAATGTGCCTGTCAATGTTCTGATTTACCTGCTACCATACATATAAGAAATGCAGTAGCCAGTAATCATGTGTAAGCTGAGACTAGGGGAACTCTGTGTGTGTGTGTGTGTGTGTGTGTGTGTGTGTGTGTGTGGTCACCTAGGGTGGAGCATATCCTGGGAAGCATGCGACACAGATACAGTCTGGATGGACACATACACACAAGCTGCATGTGTGACTGCAGAAGGATAGCAGTGTACCCAGAAATACACAGAACCCGGGCAGAGCATGCAAACTCCACACAGAGAAACTGGGGGTGGCCTTCTGCAACTTGGGGCCACTGTGTGGCTCAGCAGGCTGAACCTCCATGCTTGTGATCAGAAGGTTGCTGGTTTGAGTCCCACCATCTCTGTGGGACCTTCAGCAAAGGCCTTAACCCCCAGCTCAATGGGCTTGGCTGCACCTGCCTGTGTGTTAAGGAGAGCTAGATGGGGTAGGTGAAAGGCGAATTTCCCAAAAAGGGATCAGTAAAATATTACTATTATTATTCAGTATGACTGCACATCATATTTAATGCACATTGCAGTACCACTTTAAAACACATGGTGGCAACAGAGGAAAATGACACTATCCTCATTGTAGTTACTATCCAGTGAGCATGTTTGACACCAACCTGAACAGTGTAAGCAGTTGCAATACAATGACACCATGTGCTATTGCAGGCCTGGGCAGGGGAAATATGGGCAACTGCCCAGGGCGGCAACATCCGAGGGGGCAGCAAACCATCACCAAACTGCAGAAACTTTTATCGACAGCTTGGTGGAGGGGCGGGAACAGTAAAGCTTGCCTGGGGTGTCACATGGGCTTCAACTGCTTCTGTCCATATGTCCTGTGGCTCAGCAGATACAGTATAATAACAGGCACGGTGAAGTTTGTGACAGAGTGTAGTAACAGATAGAGGTGAGTACCTGACAAAGTGTAGTAACATATACAGTGGAATACCTGACAAAGTGTGGTAACAGGTACAGTGGAACACCTGACATAGTGGAGTACTTGATACAGTGGACTAACAGGTACAATGGAGCAATGAGTAATTTAAAAAAAAATTCTGAGACCCTTGTTGCTATACCAGAGAACTTTATATGTGGTTTTAATGAATTGTGTGTCAGCATTTCAGTGGAGTAGAATTGATACAGTGGAGTAGTTGATACAGTGTAGTAACAGGTACAGTGGAGTACCTGACACTGTATAGTAACAGGTACAGTGGAGTTCTTGACATGGTGCAGTGACAGGTAGGGCACAGAACCTGACGGAGTGGACTAACTGTCGCTCCACTCTGTCAAGGAACTTCACTGCAACGTCGCCCCTGTGGTGGTCAGGAGATCAAACGTCCCCAGCAGAAAGATCTGACCCTAGAGGAGGGACCCATGGATGACTGCATGTACCCAGTGAGCAGTGCAGCCATGCGCTTCGCTAAGCCTATGACTCTCGGCTAGCAGGAAACACATGTGTCACATGGACCACAGAACGGATGCTGGAGGCCCTGAATAAAAGGAGACTTATGTGCTCGCCTGCTCCACCGTCACTCAGCAGAAGGCCACCACCCACCGACCAGGAATCTATTGCAGCTGCTTTCTTTGCCCTCCTGATCTTGGATACATATTGCCATTGACTTTGTTACTGGACTCCCTGTCTCCTCAGGTCACACTGTTATTACGTCTGTCATTGAGAGTTTTAGCTTGGCTGCTCCATTCATTCCTCTGTCCCAGTTGTCCTCTGCCCAGCAAATTGTGGAAGCTCTATTCAGTCATGCAGTGCAGGTTTGTGGGGTGCCCTTGGAGGTGACCACAGACCGGGGGACCCACTTTACTTCATCTCTCGGAACTTCTGCAGACTCCAGGGAGTTGAGGCTAAGTACACTTCCAGTCATCACCCTCAGACAAGTGGCCAAGTCGAACGCCTCCACCAAAAGTATCTGATTTTGTGGGACTCATAATACCCTGCAGACATCAGCTACCAGCATATCTCTGATGGGAATCTGTACTGGTCATCCTCCATTTTGTTTCCTGGACAGATCCCTGACTCCACTAATGCTTCAGTGTCAATGAGCTCAGCCTCCATACAACTGCTTCACACCTTGAAGACCATGGCCGCCAGAGCCATCCATCTTAGCCACCCGGTTCATTTCTTCCATCTGGGATAGAAGGTCTGGCTGTCTGCACAAAACCTTCTCTTGTTGACTGACTCACCTCCTAGTTCATCAGGCCCTTCAAGGTGACATATTGGGTCAATCCTGTCATCCCGGTGTTTCCTGCTTCCCATGAAGCCCATACACACCTGCCCATTGTCCCCACCTGACATTCCTCCTCCTCCTCAGGTTGTCGATGGGGGTCCCATTTACATGATCAGTGGCTTCCTGCATGCCGGTGCAGGGGCTGGGACCTTCATTACCTAACCTGATAGACTGGCCCAGAGAGGTGCTCCTGGATACCATCTTCCTTCATTCTGGACCAAACCCTCATCACAGACTTCCACTGGGACCACCCCGATGCCCCTCTTGGAACTGACTGTTACGTGGGGGCCTCTGACACAGCTCCGGCCAATTTCCCTGTTGCCATGGCACCTGGCAAGGATGATCACCCCTGCCATGACTCCACCCACCTTCCCCTTTGACATGGTTTCTGGCCTATCGGCTTACCTCTCGCAGCTCGCTAATTACGGCCCATTGAAGCTCCTGGGGCTCCTGCACTCCTCACTCACTTCTCAGTACTCCTTGCTCGTGACTGGGCCTCTTTTATCTGTCGCCTTATTCTGTGCATTCGTGCTCTCTGTCCTGTGCCTATGACAACTTGCTTAGTGTTTTTGTTGTACCTAGCATTGCTTAGCTTGTTTTAGCTAGATGCCTGCTCAGTGTTGTATGTTAACCTTCTGTTATGCTACCAGGTTCTGCCTTGTCTTTGGCCTTTATATACATATGACTTTCAGCCCATTAACCTCGCTCTCCTGTGTTCTGGCCCTTGCTGCTGCTCCCTTTATAAACCCCAGTGCGGTCGCATCCTCGCTCCTGATTCCCTTCCTCACCATAACATCCAACTTAGCTTTGATAGCTTTTATTTTAGAGAAATATTTCTGTTTATTATAGAATCTGGACCCTTTGTGACCCTGAACAGGACAAGAGGTTTCAGAAAATGGATAGATGGATTTCTATATATTCTATATTTATAGATATATTTCTATAGCAATTTTATCTCCAGGGATAAACTGAAAGTTTCATAGTTATTTTATGTGTCTGATCTTTATAGAATCCTACATGAATACACTGTGCACATTACTAATATTCTCAAAACTGGCAAAACAAGCTGCAGGCATTATTAATGGTTATTCATGAGCATAGCAAAAATGGATTTTAAATAGTCAGTTTTGGAAGCAATAGTTTTTGTTTAGTCATAGTTTTTTATTTTAAGTTTACAAAAAGTTTTTCCTTCTTTGCTTAGGCTACTGCCGCCACGACCTGACCCCCGGTAAGCGGCAGGGAATGGAATGGAAAAAGTTTTTCTTGTAGTTCTAGTTCCAGGTACCAATAATAACCCTGCAATGAGCGTACATGACACAGTATAGTAACAGGTACAGTGGAGTACCTGACACAGTGTAGTAACAGGTACAGTGGAGTACCTGACACAGTGTAGTAACAGATACAGTGGAGCACCCAGTTAAGTGACAGGTACAGTGGAATACCTGAAAATATAGTAACAGATAAAGTGGAGTTCCGGGAACAGTAATAGTAATAGATACAGTGGAGTACGTGGCACAGTAATAGAGAGATTTGGTGGAGTACCTTACACAGTGTAGTTAGGGGCTCTGCAGAGATTTTGGGTCCATAATGCATATCATAATCGGCCCCCAATCCAGGCCAGTCCAATTGTTTGCCAAATTTTTTATGGCTCCTGTCAGTCAGGGACCCTTGGAGTCGTCCCAAATGTCCCCTCCTTTACAGCTCCCCTGAGTCGAGTACCAGACATGGTGAAGTAACAGATACAT
>JAODJW010000019.1:10898320-10912882 GCA_026777045.1 Hyperopisus bebe
GTGCTCCATGTGATTTTTATCTTCCATGATTTTCATCATCAGGATAGTGTTCTTTTTAAAATGAATTTCTGTCAGTGGTAGAAACCCACAGCTAATGGAGCCTCCCAGTTGGTCTGACTGGTTCTCACTGGGCCACGCCCGGCAGGGACCGGCTGTGCAGGTGAGCTGAAGTTTCATCCCACCCGAAATACATCAGCTCCGAGCAGCAGAACATTCCGGAAAGAGTGGTCTGTTTGATGGAGGTGGATGGCTGTGTGGCATTAGTGTGGCTTTACGGCGATATGCATAGCTTGGGATCTTGATGGCTCCACCTACCAGCCGCCGTATGCGAAAAGTCCGCTGTACAGAGCCAGGCCAATTTGCCCAAAGTCTGAACTGGACCCCTTGAATGCATTTTCTGGCAAGAGACCATCTGTATCACCTAAAGGAGGAGGGTGGGGGTTGAAGGTGGGGAGCAGGGATGGAAGAAAACAATGGCACTTTTACTTTGTTCCAGATTCGCCTCATCTGAATGACCAACCTTGTCACCCATCCCACACTCAGTGCACTTGGAATCAATGGGGAGGGGGTTCTTCTCTACTTGGGATGCTGGGAGAGCACATTCTTGGCCTAAATGGCCCACGGAACCTTTTGGTCAGAACAGACATTCAACCACTTGTTGCTTCAGCCAGAATCCCGGCCCATGTGACCCGATACGTGCGAGCCTGCCCTCGTGAGGTCCGGAACGACACCCCCGTGCTGTTGCTGCCCGCTCTGGGCCGTGTGACCTCTCCGCGTGTTTGGTCATATGACACTCGGCAGAAAAGGGGGAAGGAGATGCTCAGCCCCTAAACGCAAACTCAGGCACATGCCCAGCAACTCGCGCAGCATTTAACTGGCTAACGGGATAGCAATCCCCCACAGGGATGGAAGCGGGAAAGGACACATGCTGCAGAGGCTGACAGACTAAATATCTGTCTGGCATACTCTAAGAAGCCCTACCAAAGCGGCTGCTCCCTCCCCCTCCCATCCTCTCGCTGGACCCAACCGGCCTTGAAAGGGGCATTTAGAGATAAAATTCTCACTTGGTGATAATGCAGTAAATGCAGCTACCGTTTGCTTTTGGGCTCACATGAAGGCGGCCATAATCCATCGACCCATATCGCCCCCCTCCCGCCCCCGAGTATCAATACCAAAATAATCCTAGCTACTTTAATCACTGTAATCCAGTCAATGGAGAGACGACTCTGTATTACATGTTAAATATATAACTATTTTAGTTACAGTATTAACCATGATGCACTGCTCTAGGCCGGATTGAAGCACATTATTACCTTAATATCACCCATAATGAAGAACCAAATCACCTTCTCTTTTCATATTTTTACCAAAATATGTATTATACCAATGTAGTATGTCACTTTAAACCATAATGGTTATTGAATGAGATGACATTGACTCAGTACTAGGGGTGGGGATTGGCAGATTGCTCTTTGCTGTTATATCAGTATTTGTTTCCCAGTTCTTTGTGTATTCATTTTTTAATAGTTTTTTGCTGAATAACATTTCAGGTCTGTATTTAAAGTAAAGACAAGGCCTGTAACGCTACACGTTTGTCATGTGCTGTTTGGTTACCTCAATTGAGAACGCACAACAAAACCTAAATTGACCAGCAAATGTTCAACACAGGAAACATTATGCTAATTGTCGCTGTTTTTTTTTCCTCGATACAAGATACCTTATTCGTCACATACATGGTTATACAAGTACAACATGCAGTGAAATGTACCCTGAACGACCCTTAGACTGTGCAAAACAAAAACAGAATTTGAGTGAGGCAAAACAGTTACAATAACCAAAGTTACAATAACTAACTAAAATATATAGATAACATAGAGGAGCACAGAATAGTATGCAGTGCAATACAGAATAATATACAGAAGAACTGTACTGCACTGCATATTATTCTGTGCTTCTCTATATTATGTATATATTTTATGGCTATGATTATGGCTAATGCTGGTTATAGTCAGCTATAACTGGCAGTGTGGGAACATTCTGGCTCCCAGTAAATTACACCAACACTGGAGAGAGAGTAGTTGATAAGACCAAACCTGTCGACTTTGTTATACCGAACTGGGATATGTTTCGGAAAATGCATCCAACATGCTCAGGCATTTACCAAACATTGACTTTTGTGCATTGTTACACCCCTAGTAAAAACTGTACCTTCTTACATTAAGGAGTTTTATTAAGCTACTGTGTCAAAGGCCGTTGCTACGCAATCATCCAATTAGGGGTGTCGGAAAAGAAGCATGTGAAAGTTAGTGCTGCCACAATATTTCACAGAGGTAAATCATGCAGATAGCCGTACCCATGTCTAGCTGTCTGTTTACTTTACACAATCCAAAGTTTGTCCAAACTCGGAATTTAAATTGAGATGGTGCTGGAGGAGTCTCTGCACACGCCAGCTCCTTCATGATAGGACCACGCCAGGCTTGCGCATGTGAGTCCCTTAATGAAATGTGTCTGCAGCAGAGCAAATACATTGGCAGTAATAAATGTGACCAACATAATTACAGTAATACTATGTTTAAAATGATATGTTTAAAATCAATTTTAACTCTCGCAGCAATCTAAAATTATACCTTAAAGAACTGTGAAATGTAACTGAATCAATTTCCCCCGCTCCTCTACTCAGCGCTACACCGGAGTGTGTGCTGCCATCCAGTACTTCAAGTACTCACTTTATATTCATTATTCAATAGACCACCACTTAGACTGACAACTACAGACAAACAAGTCTTGTAAATGGGCGATATTAGCAACTGAAAAGTGTTTTTGATGGTGAAAATGGTTGAAAAGTATAACCTGAAGCAGGTGTACAGCGTATTGAACCATATATGTGGCTCTGACAAAATGGCGATATTAAAATAAGTGTCTTTGTTTCCAAGTACTAGCACTAACTTGCTCTAATTACCATGAGAATTAGTCTGTGTTGCTCAGGTTTTAATTAATGGAGCAGACAAAGGACACAGACAAATGAGTCTTTATTCTCAAGGCATGACTGAGGCTTTACAAAATGTAACAGGACCAACAGAAGACAATGTTAGAAAAGCAAATTCCATGCCCTACAGAACTGTTCTAAAAGCCCACCAACCAGTAACAGGAAAACATAACCTGACCACACCCAGAGCTCACCAGCAGGTAGGTGTGTGTGTGTGTGTGTGTGCGTATCTATTATGTTTATATTACTTTGCGGGGACCAAATGCTCCCCACAATATAATAAAAACCTGTTATTTTGATATTGTGGGGGATCATTTTTCAAGTCCCCACAAAGATCTGCAAATGCAATCAGAAAACTAAAGATGCCAAAAGTCTTGTATTATGTTTGGTTATTTATGGTTAAGGTTAGGGCTGGGTGGGGGTTACGGTCATCATTCTGGGAGTAGAGATTTCCCCTTAGAAATTAATGGAGTGTCCCCACAAAGATATAATTGCAAACCTGTGTGTGTGTGTGTGTGTGTGTGTGTGTGTGTGTGTGTGTGAGAGAGAGAGAGAGAGAAATTCTATACTGCACCAAAGAGTCATTAACTCTTACAGCCCCACCTTATCGTTGCAGTGTGTGTATCCCCAATACATTGGAACTCATTGACACACAAATGAGCAGAAGCCGCCTGAGCCAAAGCTCAGTCCTCACCTCCCAACTTTTCATTGGCTCTCCAATTAGGCCACGTCCACCATTAGCAGCCCCTATGCCCCTTCTCACAAAACACAACAAACAAGCATCGGTGGTGGGCGAGCAGCTGAAAGGTCAACCCCACCACGAGCGCCTCACGTCAGCCCAGCCGAGTGTGCAGCGCCGACGACACTTAGCTAACGAATGACCTGTCGCTGTTTGCTGCCCGGTAACAACACCTTTGCTGGTAACGCTGGCTGTGGAGGACAGGCTGGGAGGTGGATCAGTAAAACTGGGTTGACAGAGTGGGGGGGGGGGGGGGGGAGCTGGTAAGCAGGGGAAAACAGGTGGCTGGGTGCTCGTGTGTGAAGAGTGTGAGCTGCAGGACCGGAGGGAGAAGCTGAACGCGACAGCAGCGGGGCCGGCTGGACGAGCTTGTGAATAAACCAGAGGGAGATCCGATTTCCCCACACCTAACACACACACACACACACACACACACACACACACACACACAGCCCTTGGGGAAGGTGCCAGAGGCTGCTCTCTGATGGCAGGTTAGCTACTAGCCAAGAAGGAGATCTGAAGCCCCATTGAGGGACCATTATATCTGTGATTCATTTTTTAAAGATGAACATACCTCAGAGGGCATATCAGAATGGGGGCTTAACTCACTCTGAGTCTAAAGAATGACTGTCTTATGGTAAATGGGAATTGACCAATCAGAAGAGGCCTGCCACAAGTAAGTTTTGCCTGCTCTCAACACTGATTGGATGCAGAGGCATTCATAAAAGAACAGGTTTATATTAATGGCTCATGTTACAGCTCTGACCACCTGAACCAGGTACACTGCCTGGCATTTTAGCCATTCAGTGAACGATTGTGAGGTAAACCACAGGTATCCCCTAGAAATAAAAAAAGAACTACAATCACTATACATCTACAATCACTATACAACAAGGAACACCAGTTCTTTGCAATGAAAATTAATTTCCGTTTTGCACAGTTTAGGGATATGTATTGTCTTGAGCGAGATGAATTTGACCGTACAGCAGCGGCAATGCATGGGCCAAAGCCAGCTGTGATTAAAAATGTTATGCAAATAAGTTTCAGGAGGAACTGCAATACGACTCTTCCAGTCAGAGCACTGGCGTCACGCCTCATAACGGTGATACAGTACCAGACAGGATCATCTCCAGCTTGTTGGGGGTTGGAGTTATCTGACTGAAACCACCTGGCAGGGCGGTGACAGAGCCGGCCCGACCTCCTGATACTACAAAGTGACACATGCACATGCTTTATTTTTGGGGACCTCTCATAGGCTTATTTCAACACAATTAATCATTCATTCATTCAATCCATCCATCTTCCAGCTGTTTATCCCAGGTAGCAGAGGGCATGACGCTGAGGTCCACCATGGTCTAGCACACCCCTAACACACACCCACACCCCACAGGCAACTCAGAGATGCCGATAAGCCTAGTCGCATGATTTTGGGCTGCAGGAGCACATTCACACGATACAGGGAGAACATGCGAACTGCACATGCTGTCCAGAGGTGGCATGTCAGCCCCCAACCCCGAAGGAGTAAGGCAACATTGCCACCCACTCAGCCAGCTGCGGCTTCATTTCTGTGCCCATGATATGCCCCCCGTTGGTAGGGCTGGAATTGCCTTGCTAACATTCACTTTGAAGGCTTCTTAGGAAATTGAGGATATATAGGATTTATTTGGCCAAATACTAAGACATAAAGCACTTTAAACACTTTGAGGAATGTCCAGTACAGATGTGCACCATCGCTGCCAGAGAGCTGCCCAAGGAGAGTCAGGAAGAGAGAGGGGCACTGGGGCATTCCACAGCCCCCCCCCCCCCCCCTGCCTGTCAGCCAGAGAGCGCCGGTTCTGCCAAGCCTCCACCCCCCCCCCCCATCCGTCTGCCATCTGGGCCTGGGGGGGGGGCTGCTGAATAATGGTCCCCAGCGAGCTGGACCGTGGCCCTTGGCACTTCGGGGCCGAAGGCTGGCGAGCTGACCTGACTCTTCAAGAACCATGGGCACCCCCCCCCCAATCATGTGATGGTGACGTGAGAATCCCCCTCTTCTCTTTTAACTGTCTAACAAGGTTTACAGAAACATCAGTTTAGGGTCACGCTGTCCACCATTTAACCATTAAGAACGTCAATTTTGTGCGGTTACCATAGCAACAGTGATGTGTTTCCCAAAACCCTGTCATCATCATAAACCAGGAGAAAAATGCCCATTACCTAGAAGAGGGCACACAGTAACCCCCCCAGCTTACCTTTGCCAATCTGGACGAAGCCAATGATGATGATGAGGGCCAAGGCCAGCAGCTTGGCCGCAGCAAAGGCATCCTGGACCCGCGTGGCAGCTTTTACACTGTAGCAGTTCACAGCAGTCAGGAGCACTGCAACACAGAGCCACACACACACTGCATTATGGACACGATCAGCCAGTGCAACTTTACAGCCATCGCTTCAAGTTGCACATTGTGCGCTTTTTTGAAGCTGAAAAATTATAGCTATGGTACAAAGGTGAAACAGCGGAGAGCTTTCAGGGATTCGACAGCATGCGCATTCCTCTCCAGCTTTTTTCCTCAGTAACATCACCCGACACAGAGTCAGAACAAAGGTCGGGTCTCCAGGCGCTTCCCGAAATATAACCATGTCATATGCTACAAGACATAAGCACCCGACTGAATCTGGGGTTGGTTCCTGGTGTGGTACCCACAGGATGTGTCTGTGTCCCTGGCGTGGGTCGCTACGTGGCACCACAAACACACAGTGCGTCACTATGCCCTTCTGTGGCACCCTGCGGCCCCTCACCAAGCACGCAACTCACCGAATTACAGTAAACCCCCACCCCCCCCATCACTGGGCTTTTCAGGCCTACCCCGGTAAATTAACGAACAAGCTCTGCTATAAATCGCGCAGGACAATGAGCCCTAAGCCTTCCTGAAAGGGCGCCAAAAAGAGCCCCCCCCCTCAACCCTGAACAAAGGCGGGAATCATGGGCCAAATGGAAGGAAACTACTGGAGGACAGTAAGCAGAGCCAGACAGGGGACGCGTGTCACAGACCAGAAGGGGGCAGAGCTGGGAAGGAGGCCATGTGTGGCAGCTACGGTGATCTGCTCCCTCTCCCCGCCATCGCTCAGCCCCTGCCTCACCAGTGAAAGAGCCACATAAACAAGGAGGACGCTGATTGGGGAGGGACTGCCAGGGGACAGCAAGGAGGCGTACCCTGACCCCTAGACTGAGAGCACTGCGGGGGTGGGGTCCCACCCTTCTGCTTTCCTGCATGCGCAGAGTGGCAGCCAAATTTTCACAGCGTCTTGCATAAGGCAAAGCATCTTTACTCCTGGACACGATAACAGCCTACAGTACCCAGAATGCATCCTGATTACCGGGCAAAGTGGAAAATAATCAATAATAATATTCAATAATCAAATGAGTTTCTAAACTGTTACCGATTGGTCAATGCAGAGGTAGCGAGAGCTGAATCAAGGACGACTTTAAACACCTGAATCTTTGTCAAACTACCCTTCACTTTTTAAACCATTAGCACACTTGGGCAACAAGTGAATAATTTGTACATTAAATTGCTTTATACACCTTGGGTACATGAGTCTGCCAAATATAACATTTGGGAACCCTCTTGCCCCCCCAACTGATGAAATAAAAACCTATAATGAGGGCTGCTGAGCGATTTGGAGTTCAGCCTGATTTGTGTCATTCTTGATATTTTGTCTCCAGAGGGTTTAGAGAACTTACTTTGAGACAGACACAGCAAGAAAAACAGAAGCTAAAGAGAGCTAAAGGCTGGTAACGTGAATACAGGTCAATGTCGTGAGTGGCATGCAGCTTAAGGACTATATCTGGGTCCATGGGAGGCACCCCTCCTTGCTGGACTCATCACACAGAAGAAGACTTTACTGCAGGCATATTTTACCAGTATGGAGCAAACGACATGGCTTTCACATCAAACGAAACAGCACGGCGGCCTTGAAATGCCTAAGCTCCACCAACCAGCCTAAATATCACATCAATGAAGGAGGTTTCTCACCAGCTACCCGTACGTATCACGACTGGTTCTTGACTTATCACCGCGCTCATTGCATCCATGAGACTTCCTGATAAGGCTCCCCTAAGCAGATCCTCGCTGCAGAGACAAAGCAGGACAGACACAGAGCTCCAGCACCGCCCTGACTTGTTTTACTGGCCACACCATCACACATCTGCATGCCGATAAGGGAGAGCCAGGCAGTTTATGTTTAAATAGAGAAGCCAAAGTGTGAGATAGAGGCGGTTTTCTGACTTCCTCTTTTTTCCCCAAACGCGACCAGCCTATCGCTGAACCGGGTTTGGCAAACAATGACCTACGTGTCCGAGCTGTCGGGGGATGTGGGTTTAGCTGAGGGTGGGCTCAAAATTACAGCTGCGCAGTGACTTCATCCATTGCCATACCTTGCAGTTCATCAAATTACAATTTTGACTTTCAATGATTATCATAACAAAATAATCTAGATAAAATGATTATTGCACCATATTTCATTTCACAGTGATGCTTCCTTTTTTAATAGTTTGATAAACGCATGGTATTTCCAAAGTCAATGGCTAATGGTGTTAAGTAATCACGTTTCAGATCATCGATATTAGGTCAATCAATATTAACCAAAATAATCAAGATTATTGTTTTTGTCATAATCGAGCAGCCCTGGCTATACCACAGGCAAAATCCCAGATTATCAACTTTCCAACCAATCATGGACAAATTTGTTGTCACCCCTCAGGACCAGCAGATAAAGGCTGTAGAATTCGGGTTCTGTGTCACATCTGCTACCCTCCACTGAAGCCACACACAGAGGCCACTCTCACTGCATATGGCCAGCATGAAGCATATTGCTTTACTGTGGCACTTGTTAGGTGACTGCTTTTATGACCACAAATGCATAGTGAAGACTGGGAATGATAATAGCCAGGCAGAGGGAAAAGGGGACAATCTGAACCAGGGCAGCCCCAGGTCCCCTCTGTGACCAGCTGCTTAATTTGTCAGCAGACATTAAGGTAATCCCTCGCTAATCCTGGATTCTTCAAAGATTCCTGGGCATGGTACTGCTGGGCAGACCGTATTACAGACAAGCTGAGTCAGGCATTTTCATGGGTTCATGCATGTTGTTTCTTTGTCAAAGTCAGAAGTACGGATGGTCAAGTCATAAGAGATCGGACTGTTGTGGGCGGCAGGCCACACACTGAAACCTTTAGAGGAATGGCAAACACGTGGATCTAAGATGATCGGCTTACAAAGCACAAAAGAAACACTTTTTAACGGGCAACTAATATACATGGGCATCGATGCAGACAACCGCAGGCATTTTTACAATGAAAAATACATAACGCATTATATTTCAAATTAAGTTATATTCCCAATTCAACACAAATCGTATTGATATCACCCTTTTCCTCTGTTCATTCTCCTATTGTGCCTATTATACTACGGTGGATTTAAAATAACGATTTCGTAGTTTTCCATGCAGTGCGTTTTAAAGCGTATGCGCAACTATGACAGTAAAAGAAAATCCGGACATAAACACAAAGTCTCGAGCTCTGAATTTGAAATAAGCAACACTGTTAGTTACACTCATCATTTAATAATAGAAATACTCCATATATTTCATCATTCAGTAAACCGTCTGTGTATATTGTGTATATGGAGCCGGCCAATTAACTAAACTATTTAATTTTATTTATTTTACCGGTGTTAAATGAATCGATCGCTGCAAATGTCACCCAGACACGTGGGATTACTCATAATTTACCATAAGCCAAAGCTTTCATCACGGAAACTACGAGATGGCGCACTTCTTCGTAATTCACCTGGTTCATGCAACTACAGCACGAATTACATCACGCATATAGAAAGAAGTCTGACTCCAAAGTGATTGGAGATTACATCAGACCCCTTTCTGATTGCCATGTAACAAATAGCGATTGTAATTACGGCTCTTTAAAATTGGCTTATGGCTCTCTTCATCATAGTCCTTTTTTCTTTTTTCTTTTTCTGGGGGGCGAGATGTTACTAGGTTTGTATGTAAAATAGTCACTAGGATATAATAGGTTAAGATTCGGATCAGATTTAGACTTAGACATCCCACCTATATAACTTCATTTCGAATTTGTAGACTAGGTTTAACAGCACTAACTTACTCGTATTGCCACACCTTACAGCTTATCAACGGTCTGCACTGTTAACATTACACAAGGTGACGACATATCCCTCTGCTTTGTCGATTTAAAAGTTCCCTCGGTTTGAAGTTTGAATGCAATTCTTGTAATAGATACAAAAAAAAATCATTGGCACAAATCCTGCTCATTCTGCCTTTAAGGAACCCAGTGCAACAATGACTACCTCCTGTCACTGACTGGTTCAGGTAGGCTACTAAAGGGGAGTGTAGTGGATGTGGGGCAGGCAGTGACATTTGGGCACCGATAAAAAGACTCGGTTCGCTTCGTTCGTATCCAACAGAATGGGATTTTCTGCGAAATTAATATCGCTACCAACAAACCATCACCACCAGTTTGTTTATACTAGGGTGCCAATACGATAACCAAGAAAAACCAAACCCGAGAACTACCGCGTGGATTACGTGACGTAGAAAGAGGAGAGTCTGAGCCCAAAGTGAATGGGAATTGCATCAGACCCCTTTGTGATCATCATGGAATAAACTACAACCAAGAATTTGTTTATACGGGTAACAATATGAAAAGAAACTCAAGCCCTGTATTTTGATGGACTTAAGGCTTAATGCACATGAGCCGAGCAGGTGTAATAAGAGACTCCACATGTAATTCAGCTGCACCGAAACAAGCGCAGCTCGGAGAGACGATGATAGTTAAAATACGGTTGTGGACGCCGGTAATACTTACATATGCAGAGACATGCGATCACTTTTGCTCCGGTTTCGGGGACCGGGCACATGGGGAAGATGGGCTTTAGCAGGTAGGTGGCGAAGACGTAGGCGACAATGTACTGCGACGAGGGTCGGATGATGAGCAGCTCTATCCAGAGCTTGAGGAAAGCCAGCAACGAGCCGTACACCTCCAGGATGTAGGCATAATCTCCGCCCGACTTGGTAATTGTGGTGCCCAGCTCGGCGTAGCACAGCGCTCCCACCGTGGAGAAAACCCCACAAACGGCCCAGATGATGAGCGACAGTCCAACGGAACCGGCTTCCTTCACCACCCCTGTCGGGGTCACAAAGATGCCCGATCCTATGATGGTACCCACGATTATGGCTACGCCATTCATTAGAGTTATCGTTCTCTGAAGGACGACCGTCTCCTCCCCGGCGTCATTCCCGTTCCCATTTGGGCTCCCGTGAGCTCGGTTTCGGGCCGCGCTCCCGTTCTCCCCTGGGGAAAGCATTTTTTCGGTCACCTGCTCCTCTTCATCTCGCTCCACCGACGAGTTTGAGCTTCGCTTTTTTAAACTTGACATTGTTCCTCTATACGGGAACAAAAAAACCTCCCCCGCCGATGCGCCGATTGCAGATGAAACGGCTGAACCGTGGTGCGCAGCGGCCGGGTCTGAGATGCCGGTCGCGGGAACACGCTGATCGTACGCCGGAGACTCAGCAGTTCCTCTGCTCTATCGAACGAACATCTCACGGATCACAGCCGTCTTGCCGTTTATGTAGTAGCGTCATGGTTGACTCCTCCTGCTGATGCTGTTCTTACAGACAAAGCCGGGAGTTCGCAGCTGCGCCACCTAGAGTCTCGCAATGCTTTGAAACAGTATTCAAACTCCAAGTCTCCTATATTGATGGACATAATGTACATTTACAGGTATACTGGTTCAATGAAAGTGCAAAGTTAAACGGTCTATGAAGGGAAACATGGATGTTTTGTTATGATCTGCTGTTTTCACGTTGTGCCGTAGCAACAGTAGCCTAGGTGTGGTTGGGGGTGCATGGATGGAGGATGGAATGCCGGTTAGGAGCCGTCTTCCAGACGCTACCTTATCCTGTTTGAGTCTTTTCCTTTCATGTGCTTAGGTGAGGACCAGCGCAGTGCAGCCTCAGGCTCTCCATAATGAAAATCAGACATATTTAGTTGCTTTTATAAAGCTGCCATTTTAATGATATTGTGAGTGGTTATTTTTTTCAGCTGACCACCCCTGTGAATGAAGACCCCAGTTTGGGAATACTTCCTTGTGGTTGACTCTGAACTTGACTGACCTCTTCTAATGGCATTTCTCATTGACTAGCATCATTTCTGTTCAGTGCACTCGCCGGTTAGGCAAATGTCGATGTCTGTCAGGGGGCCCTGCTCTCACACTGCTCCCCTTCGCAGGCAGAGCAGCCGGTAAAGATGTGATTTTAGTTGCAGCATCAGCGCTGTGGTAATACTAATAGTCAAGCGCTTAACCTAAACCCACCTCTCCCACTTAACCAGTACAGAGTTCACTAAAAAGTTGCTAAATTGTAAATTTGGTAATTATGCTCCTCATCTCCCATTGGGCTGTGTGAACTCCCTCTTCTTTGCTCCTCTCATCTCTCCGGCCATCCCTCCATCCCCCTACTAGTCCCTTGTTCCGGTGGGTTCTGTGGAAGCATGTGTTTACCCAGCTGTGAAAAGCATGGGGCCCCCAAACTGACTCGCTCTGATGACTACAGGCTGCCTCCTTGGCCCAAGATGCGGAGCTGTGGCCCCACTGTACCCAAATGTACAGCTGGCTCTGGCTTTCTCGCAGCTGGGGGCGGAAGTGGGCGGAGCGTGGGATGGGCGACACAGCATGGACCCTAAAAACATTTTTAAACCAAGTCACTCACATATATAATAAATCCCCAGAAATCCAGTCCCCCTTTAGGAGACAGATGATTCGATTGGTCACCTGAGTTGGAATTGAAAAAATGAAAGTTTTGGTGCGGTTAAATATTTTAAACCAGAAACTCGTGGTTTAGGGCCTGTCTGCATTTGAACCTATTGCCCTCTTCCTGGCCCTCCACTGTGGGTAAGGCAGTGCAGCTGATAGACAGAGGAGGGGGTCAGTGCAGAGCTCCAGGCAGATTAAATATGATGCTCCCTCTGTACCTTTGGGTAGACGCCAGGGCAGTACAAGGAAACCACATACAGGGGCCAGGCGGAGCCTCTGCTGCTTTCCAGAAAAATGCGGATGGAGGGGGTCCCAGCCATCTAAACTGCCCTGCCCAGGCCTCACGGTCCAGCTGTCCAATAGCATCGCAAGGCCCCTGGGTCGCCCAATCACAATACAGAGAGACAGGCGGTGCCCCAGTACAGAAAAAAAATAAGAATCACAACTCTGTGGGGGAAAGGAAACATTTGGAAGTGAGTTCTGGGAAATATTGTGCAAGGTTTACATGTCTGTTTACATTTGATTCTGCCACTTTTACAACTTGTGTTTGTAAAAATAATCATCACATTGAAGGACAATACAAAGGTTGTGTGTAACCTTCTGGGAAACTGGGGATGTCACTGTCATGCTATAAGAAGTGGCTCTCTGCATTTTCACATGGATTTTAAACAAAGCACCCTGACTGTCAGTCACCTGGACCGATCTTAATTAGGTTTTTCATAACTGCAGCAGATGCAGAACACAGCATGATAAGCACCCTGCCCCCCAGAAGAGCATGCACACTTGGTGAGACCCTCTTTTCAGTTGGGTTTACCTCCCTATTTGTTTTCATACTCAGATCAAAGACCCGCAGGTTCTGAAACATTCCTACAATTATAGGAAACTATGGGTCCTGGGGCCACAAAGCGACATCTTCCTTCTCCTTAGAAACCCCTGGCCAAGTTCAATAAACATGCCCCAGAGTCTGTTTGAAGAAGTCTGGCACAAATCTCAAGCAGGCTTCCTCTCCTTTCTAAGCACTGCGTCCCAGGATGTTGTTTTTTGTTTGTCTGGATTCCAGGTGACGCTCAACCTCCTCCACACCCGTGGACTAGAGACTTGAGACAGGCCCCTCTTGAAGGGACAGAACAATGGACCATCCTCAGCTGCCCAGCCTGGAAGTCTCCTAATTCCTTGGGATCCTAACCTGATTTTTCTAGTTTCAACTGTCTTATCAGATCTCTATCCATACAGGCATCTGCTCAGCCCTAATTCATCTCCATCCTCAGCGTCAAGCCTCAAAAGGACCAGGTTTGACTGAAGAATTAATGTATGAGACCGCACTGCTATAGACTGCAGCCACTGTTCAGTGGTGATTTGGACAATTAGATTCTCACTAAGTGCAGGGGAGGGAAGCATGTAAACCAGAGGAATAATAGCACAGTAAAAAGGACGCAAGACCGAACCTGCAGATATAGTGGCTTTTGGATTAGGGATGGGCAATATTGTGTCATTTGCAATATACCAAGAAAAAAAATCCCCCACGATGATAATTAGTCATCCTGCAATAATAACGATAAACTTTATTTTCCACCTGCGCAAAGTGTGATGTAAAGTGGTTTTGCTAGTTTCTTACCAGTGCATTGTCAAAAGAGTAAATGAATTTACACCTGTTTCCTGTTCGCAGGAGTAGTGTTTTTTAAATGAGGCATGGCAGGGTGCATTGTCGGCGCGTTGCTATTTTAAGGCACAACAATGTTATTGCACTTTTGACCAATGAAAACCACGTCTGAAGTCAGTGGTACATTTTTAAACAGTATTTAAGTGGTTTGTTTTAGAAATGTGCGGGTCCACGACGCTCGTTATTGACCCAGAGACGGGCTTGAAGTGCACTAATGGTATTTTGATATTTTCTTTCATTTATATTCGTTTTATTATAAAGAACATCCTGTCCTTCCATGTAATCATACCACCAAACCTGTAACCATGTAACCATACCACCAAACCTGTAACCATGTAATCATACCACCAAACCT
>JAODJW010000019.1:10912982-10976795 GCA_026777045.1 Hyperopisus bebe
TAACCATGTAACCATACCACCAAACCTGTAACCATGTAATCATACCACCAAACCTATAACCATGTAACCATACCACCAAACCTGTAACCATGTAACATACCACCGAACCTGTAACCATGTAACCATGGCCTCACGTAACCTGTAACCATGTAATCATACCACCAAAAGAAAAACAATATACATATATTAAGTAAAGAACAAACTGTAAAAACCTTATGAGTTCTCTAGACTATATGCAGTGATAGATTTATAGCCAAAAAGATGGTGTTGAATTGTAATATTTTTTATCGTCATTTATATTGTTGTCGCAATAAATACCAGAAAATTTTGTGGTAAAATATTAAGTCCATATTGCCCATGGTGAAATCTCTGTGCAGAAGGGAGTACTGTCAGCTAATGGGACACAAGCAACAATGGAATCATGAACAATGTTGATTGTGTGAAGATTTTCTGGAAGCATGCTTCAAAATGTCATATTAAAACTGAAGACTTTCCATTTATTTTTCATGTGAAGAGTCATTATGAAGTTTCTGTTCCATTTCATTGGACTCAAAATTCAGGTTTTTCTGCATGGTCTGTGTTCATGTCTTCTTTGACTTTAATGTGTGTTCAGGATCAAAGTCTGGAATGCCTGTGCTTAACTGTAAGCCATTTGCTACATATGAAGTGATGCTTGGTTGTAATTTCTTATTACTTACTTTCATGATCTTGTTTACCAGAGCCTGTAAATGCTAACCAAACCCCAAACATGCAAGACTCACGTCACAGTCGGACTGCAACTCTTTTATGTTGGAACTTCATCCCTCTGGGGCTAAACAAAACATTTACTCTTGAACAGTTCAAACTGTGAAATCAAATCATGAAATTAGTTAATGTCACAAGCCAAAGTCAACTGCGTATGATGCTGTTTATTTTCTGAAATGCCATACCAATAGAGAAGTTCCCAGGGTCCATGCAAAGATGTCACATTAATACTCGGTGCCGGTGTGTTTGTCTCATGTCCATTAACTAGGTTTGTTGCAGGAAACTCCAGGGTTCCTGATTCTTTTGTTACATCTTGCTATTTTTTGCAACTAAATTCCATTTTTAAGGAGGTGAAGGTCAGATCAGGTTGGGGAGCATGCACCGGTACTGTGTGTTGCCACGCCCACCACATGACGAAACACATCGGGATCACGGTTGGTGACTCCCCTGGCCCGAAAATGGCCATCTATCTGCCGCAGCCAGGTGTTACGTTGGAGTCCCTTTGGCCTGCTCCAGCCAGTCGGGTCCCCAGCAATAAGGACCCTGCAAACAAGATCTGCCTTAGGGAATCGCTCCACTTGGCCATAGTGTCGTAATGCACTGAGCAACTGTTCATTTGATACAAAGTCAAACTAGTGGTACCCAAAGATTCTCCAAAGAGACTCAGTAGCAAAGGAACCCAGTCTTGGTTTCAGGTCACTGGATAGTGTCCATGTCTTGCAGCCATACAGCAAAACAGGCAGCACCAGGACTCTAAAGACTTGGAATTTTGTTCTCTTGCAAAGATATCGGGAGCGCCACACCCCCCTTTTCAGTGACCCCCCCCCCCCCCCCCCCACGCTGTCCCAGTCTGTCTACTGACTTCATAGGAAGAGTCACCAGAGACATGAATGTCACTGCCGAGGTAAGTGAATCTCTCAGTGAACCTCACATTCTCTCTGCAGACAGACACACTGCTGATGGCTGTGCCCAAGAGGTCATTAAAGACCTTGATGTTAACTTGTTTCCAGGACACTCACAAGCCCAGACACTCGGACTTCTCCCTCCGTCTATCGAGAGCCTGATCAGAGTCTCCATTGACTCTGCAAAGATCACAGCATCGTCAGAAAAGTCAAGATCAGTGAATCTTTCATCACCAACAGATGCCTCACAGCCACCGGTCCCCAAGATCCTGCTCAACCCCCTTTCCATGCAAGAATTGAACAGAGAAGAGGCAAGAACTGCCTGACAAACCCCAAAATCAACCAGGAAGAACGCAGAGGTTTTCCCTCCATTCTGCTCAGCACCAACAGTAGCGATGTACAGGTCAGCCATGATGTTCAGCAGCTTCAGGGGGATCCCACAAAGTTTCAGGATGTTCCACAAGGCAGCCTTACCACCAGCCTGGAGAAGTTCACCCCCAGATACTACAGATCCCTACATCCTTCCCTACCTTCAGCTGGTCCACCACATGGGCAAGTGAGATTGGGTGGTTCACAGCTAATGGGAGATCTCCAATCGATGCTATGCCACTCTTGGACTTCTTGCTGTATCTAATACAGTCTGTTTCTGCTCATGTGGTGGAACAGATGAGCTTGTGTTTGCCTGGGTTGCTGTAGCTCCTGGAGCCTCCTAACTGGCATAATGGAAAACTGTACACTCAGGTCAATATACTTTCTACTGGGGTCTCCAGAGAACTATGTGTGACCTAATTTATATGCCACCAGAATACAATAATTACCAGTGTTGGGCATTTCAGGTCCAGAGGCTACAAATCCAGACCAAGATTTTGTTTCTACGAACCAGTTGAGTACTCCAATTTGATATGCGCAACACTGATGATTGGAGGAAACTATCAACTTCCATATGATAAAACACTTTCCAGTTTTTCCAAAACTCCAAGCTTAGTTTGTTGAAACAATTGTGGTTGAGAGAACTACACCCCCAAGGTTTCAACAGCCAACGCCTAACTATGAACCGGCAATGACCAAATTGCCTGGAAAACCATGTTCAGGCATGTTTATACACACTGAGCCATTCCTCTGGCTTAATGTGACCATTTAGCAGTTACCTGTGGTCCATGATATGTATGCCTGCAGTTTCCCTAAGATCCTAAAACATTGTCTTACAGTAAGTTTAACACTGACTTGATCATGGGGAATATTGAACGGTGTGATCAGAGAAGAGTAACGTCTGGTGGTTACCAATTCAGTACACTGCGTTGCAAATTATCATGGAAATAACATATCAGTAAGATTTCATGAAAATAAACATTCTAGTTTGTAAATTAGAGTTTTGCCTGTTTTATTCTTCATGTTATTTTAAATAACTGGTGTCACGTTCAGAGACTTTTGTGAAGTAGTGTATTAGATCAGGTGATCTTCATTAAAGGGAATCTAAAGAGAATGTTCCACATTATTAAGCCACAGTTCTCATGTAGTATGGGAAAGAAAGACCTTTATGAAGCTGAAAAGCGTAACATAACACAATGCCTTGCAAAAGGTATGACAACAATTAATATTTCAAACTGATGTGAGATCAGCAAAATGTTAAAAGATTTGTGAGTGATTCAGAGGAGATAAAGGCAAGCTGAGGAAAGTTTCAGCCAGACGAATGAATGCTTTAAAAATGGCAGCTATAAAAAAAACATTAAGCAAC
Organism: Hyperopisus bebe; assembly: GCA_026777045.1. NCBI lineage: Eukaryota > Metazoa > Chordata > Actinopteri > Osteoglossiformes > Mormyridae > Hyperopisus > Hyperopisus bebe. The sequence goes on from JAODJW010000019.1 coordinate 10,916,364, forward strand.
AAACGGGTATTTGAAGCTGCAGGGGTCTCTGTAATTCCAAGAACCTCTCCAGGCAGGATCCTCAAATGAAATACAGACAAAAACCGTACACGGCCTTACAAATTCAGTGGATGAAGGAGTGTTTAAGTCATACCAAAGAAGGGCTCTTTATTAATATGTAATTTTACCTGTACTTTTGTTTTAGATTGTTTTATATTTGTAAAAGGACTTCTTCATACAGCACATGAAAACAATTTTGGTTTCATGTTCATTATAACCTACTGAATGTTACCAAACTGCGTTTTGCAAAATTTGGAATAATGCCACCTAGTGCCCTGTGATGGCCTGGCATCCCGTCCATGGTGCACCCCCACCTAGTGCCCTGTGATGGCCTGGCATCCCATCCAGGGTGTACCCCCATCTTGTGCCTCATGCTGCCTGGGAAAGGCTCCAGGTCTCGCAGCAACCCTGACTGAGATAAATTGTAGGAAGATGCACAAAAGATGGATTTGATTAAAATTTCACTGCTCCAAAAAGAAAATGAACCTCACACACATATACACAAACAAAGAAAAGAATGAATCCACACAGATACAGTACACACTTCTCACGTGTTTAATGCATAGAGATTAATCAGTCTTTCAGCTTTCATGAGGAGTAACAGTTTTAGTGGGTTGGACCTACTGTCCTGGCATGACATGAATGAGGTGATAACTTTTTGGAGTGAACAGGAAGAGAGAAGCAGGAAAGACCAGGCGACAAAGGACCTCTGAGAACAGGACAGGAGAACAGGCTTACAGCTACACCCGAAGCACTCATTCATCTGAAAGAACTGAAGAAATGACAGAAAAACACTCTACACGCTAAACAGAAACACTCAGGATAGACAAAACACTCTAAATATATTTGCTTATATTCACATTGTGAAGGTTGTGCGTACTGAGATGTTCCTGCCACGTAGCACTTTTGTTGCTATGTGAGGCCAACATGAAAGGCAAAGACCATTTACAACCTTTCCTCAGTTGAAATCTACACCACAAATACAATCACATTGAGTGTAGAACTAATGGAAATATTGTACAAAACTATCCCTTATTTTGTGAAGAAGCAAAAAATCTCCCCCAATCACAACCACCCCACCCCAGCTAGGAAAACGGTACCCAGTTGATCTTCTCTTGGACAGCTTAAAGGGGGATGGTTATGAAGAAGCAGATAAACCAAAAGAGAAACCCAAACAAAATGACAGCTTCTTGAAATATCATCCAAATACTGACTCCTGGCAGCCCAATCAACCTCATCTCTCTGGGCAAAGCGCTAGGCCAGTAGGGGGTCAGGGCAGCTCTGCAGACCTGCATTGTTGGGAATGCGGAGACAGCCTTTCGCGTCAGGTTAGCATCAAACCGTGCCCCGGGCCAGTGAATGGGAGCCGGGTGGGGGGCATGGCCCAGGTGGCCCATTCAGAGCAGGGGCTCCGGCTGGGCCAGTTTGTATAAGGCCATTATTCTCTCATGGTCCCAGAGACAACCATCCTCCCAGCCTCCACATTTAGAATAAACCAAAGTCTCTCCGCATTACGCAGGACAAATTAGGGCTGCATTTTTGCCCCAAGACAGGGATAAAAAGGGGCCAATCCAGACATGGGCCAATCAGCAGCCAGGTAATATATAAACAGCAGAATGTATTGCAAGCAAAAGGCCAAGGGTTTGGTCCATGGATCCTCAACATCCCTCGATCCCTCCCTTCCACAGCCCTTCCTAACCTCTGAGCAGAACAGGGGAAACGTGATCTCCATGACAACAGTGTGCCTGGAGACCGATCATAAAACCAGCCCAAAGCAAGGATGCAGACAGTTCTGTGCCTCTGGGCTCCTGCTGTTCCATCAGACAAAGAGGTGGAGGAGCTTTTTCATTTGATAAACGGCTGCCAGAAGCACATGGAGAGGCACTCAGGTGACAACAGTTGCTACTCTGGCTTGGGTCAGCATCACCATACTGTGTTTGGTTCGGTGCACTGCTCACTGGTCACAGGCTGCCGAAACCTTGCCCACCAGAGGCTCGGGAATGTAGGAGCAGCAGCCGAACCTGACAACCGGCGGACAGGATGGAGCTGCTCTCTTACCCCCCTGCCCCGCCCCCGCCCCACAGAGAAAGAATGAGAGCACAAGCTCATGTTTGAGGGAAACTCTTCACTGAGTCACAGTAAAGGGCATATGTGCTGACTGTTTCGCCTGAGAGGCAGGGAACCTCCCCTGGTCTGTAAACAGGCTAAAGACAAATTCAATGTGCGTCTGGCAGCTGGCATCTGTGCGGCTTCTGCTAAAAGGGGCTTCACAGCCTCAAAACTAAAGTCCCATAGGATTCATATAAAAATGTTATGGATCTCTTAAACAGCCCTGAATGTGAACCTTACTCACTCATGATCCATAGCACAATAAGACACTGGCACTGCTACAAAGTAAAGGCTCTAGTGTCCTAAAAATGGAACCAGATTTATGGTGGGGGAAAAAAAATATATTATATATATAAAATTTGGTCAGAAATACTGAAATATAACCACCTAGACTGGCTTTGAAACTGCTGTTCAATTACTGCATTCATGCTGAACTTCTCATAAATTATGTAGTATGCGTCCCCCCCCCCCAAAAAACTCTGACCTAAGTTTTAAACTCTGACCTAAAGATTATCTTGCCCATTTTTTATGCTGCAGTACCATTCTCCACCACTAGGAGCCCCCCCTCCCGCAGACAGTGGCAGCTCTAAGACAGAACTCAGTGGCTTGCTGCCTCACTGGACTCGTCTTCATGGAGGAATGGGGAGAAAGAAGAGCGCACAGTCCGCCCCCTCAGGGGCTGCTGACAGCGGAAATTGTTGACCATGCTCTTTTGCACCCCCTCCTCGGCCGAGGTAAACAGAAGGCTCCGGAACACCGCCAGCTGGAAGGGGAGAAGGAGTTAGAGCTGCATGGGGCCTGGACCACACAAACCGGATCTCGCAGGAGCCCCAGACAAACGGCTACCTGGTCATGACTGACTTCAATGTGCTGCTTCATGATGATCCAGGTGACGGCCTCCGTCAGCGGGGGGGTGGTCAGGGAGCCTGCATACGTCCAATAGTTGTCTGTGTTAGATGGCAGGAGGCAGCCGGGGTCAAACCTAGTGAACTCCACCACGCTGTCCTGGAGCAGATGGCACAGGCAGAATTCCCTCCTTGAACACACATCCCCCTCAAAACACACACCTGTAGCAAATTACATAAACTGCAACATGTTGGCTTCCCTTACAATTTCACTGTTAAATGTACTCACAAACTAATGCAGCAGTACTACTTATTTTGTGAAACATCACTCATCAAGAACGTTCCAAACTGGATACATGCAGTTCACCCTACTGGCCACTAGAGGGGGGCAAAGATCCATTTCAGGATTGAAAAAACTACATGGAAAGGGCTCACTGATAACTCACCTTGTGCCGGATCGCAGGGAGGGCATCCACCAGTTTCTGCAGACCGTCGTGTCTCTTCCCCACCTAGAGCCAGATCAGAAATGTCCGATTGTGGCATAATTACACATGCAATAGACCCAGTCGTCATTGAGCTGGGGCTCTCTCTCCAGTGTCTGAAGGCCCAGAATTAACCTCAGCCAAGTGCTTTATGCTCATGCGATCGCGGCAGGCCGTGACTCGCACCTTCAGAAAGATGCCGATAACCGCAAGCCCATTCTCCTCCATCACCGCCTCCTCAAACAGACTGTACTTCTCCGAGTTCCAGTGGACGAGGTGGAGCTTTGGGAAGACGAGCAAAAGCACAAGTGAAGAGGCGCCAAGGAGGCCTTTCCCCCCTGGCCACACCCCCCACATCCTCAACACATAGCCTCAGCTGTAGGGACTCTGATGGGAGTGTCTGAACTGAGAAACTTCACCTCATACCACAGTGCTGTGATTCTGTTTTTGTGATGTATGAACAGGCTATTCAGACCTCAGTGAGTATCCTGAAATGGGTACAGACACTCAGCGGCTGACTTATGCTGGGACGTCTCATTAAGTATGGACTCTGATGGCATCCTGCTGGGTTACGGCTCAGTCTAACAAGCATGCCCTGCGTCAGCCTCCCGAGGGCTAGGTCCAGGGACTCCCTCAGGAGTCGTCAAGGCTGTCAGCTAAACGAAGGCAATGGGGCATGACAGAAATGCACAAAACCCACATTATGGGAGATTAAAGGCTCATATCCGGCTAGCAGATTAATGCTACAATGGAGTGATTGGGGGATTCTAGTATCACAGTAAGACAGGGTGCCCTCCCTAATAGAGTCGGGACACAAGACACAAGCAGGACACTGTCTTTCTGCAGCAAAACAACTGCACCTGGCTGCCTCTCCACAGCACTCCGTAACCATTGTCACACCTAACATCAACAGAAACACAGAGACACGAAAACAAGCAGAAACCTCAGCTGGGTAGAGGCAGCGGTCCACAGTGTGCTCCGAACCCCAGGCGTTGCTCTCCCCCCAGTGGAAGTGGAACTGGCAGAGCCGGTATTGGTCTTCCAGGGGCCCACCTCTGAGTGCTGAGGGAAGACGCCAGGATCAGGAGAGCTGGCAGCTCCAGAGCCCCAGCCCCAGTGAGGACAGAACTCCAAAACGTATCGCACATGACATGTTAATGTGTAGAAAGGCATTAAAATAAATCCAGTGGTGAAGTTTTCCTACACAAGTTTGTCTCTTGTCTGCATACCAAACACATGGAAACTTCCATTTACTATTACAATGCAGTAACAATCGGAGTGATTGGCTAACACTGAAAGTGCACCTCATTGCCAGTTACCATAGTGAGCTGGAAGAGCAGAGCAGAGTTATACTGGAATAGGGCTTATAACAGTCTGTCCATTTTGCATGAATGCCTTAAAGATTAAAATGACTGAAGAAGAAGGATTATTATGGATAAGAATTTAGTCAAAACAAACCCTGGGCTGAAGGCACCTCAGAGAGGTGGGGGGAGACTTGCGCCACACAGCAGCCCGGGGGATGTTGTGACTGACCTGAAACGAAGCCAAGCCAGGCCCCCGGTCACTGTGTCACCGTGCAGCCTTGGGGGACAGCGCTGCCTTGCCACCCCAGCCAAGTTCAGTAGGTTCACCCTGGTCAGATTAGCTGAGGCCATAAGTCCAAAGACTGGCTGGGGCTATCGTTGTCTGACCAAAGACCGAGCCTGAGCATGCAAGCACTGCGTCACGGATACGTCAAGGAGAATACTATTTACGTCTATATTCTGTTTTTCAGCTCTCAGAATCTGCTGCAGTGGCATGTTAAACATGGACAGTACTTACATGCACTAATATTATTCCATGTGCACCAGTGTTATTCCAAAGCTCCATCTTTTATCACTGTCCTGTCTTGAATGTTACACTGTGGGTTCAGGAGGAACATTATTTTGTATCACTGTGTTCTGTATGTTACTGAGATGACAGTAAATCTTTACTTGGCTGGGCCTGACTAAACCATACATATTATGACATAATAATATTGGAGATATGCATTATCAGTAAAGAATATGTTGCAAAATTCTTCCCTCAGGTCAGGCACCAGCATTCCCGTTCAGGGTCCCGCAGGCAAATATGCACAGGCTAGGGGGAGCTCCAGAAAACCATAAAGGAATCCACATCGCCTTGGCAACCTAAGGGCAGCTTCTGGTGAAGTCTTGCCTCTTTGCCAAGTGTGTTCTGCATTAATGCTACCCTACCCAAAATCCCCAGGCTGTGATGGAGGTTTGAAGTCCTCCCAATGACACTGGCCGTTTCCAGCACCTGTTATGTGAGCATTCCCACAGTGGTCAGATACAGAGCTGCAACCTAAGCTTTTGTTTAAGCACAAAGAAGTGTATTCAGCCAGTGCCCATTTACCCACAATGCAATGCTGCTCTGAGAAACCACAATAAACGTAATCAGGAGACACTTCACTGAGGCTGTCTTACTGCTTGCTTTCTCTGCCTGCTTTTCTATGTGAATAAAGAAATGTTGGGCACACTGACAAGTTATCTTCTCTATCAATACATACTGTGCCAAGCAGGGCTGTTGCATGACCTCTGGATGTCATATGTCTGGGTGTGTTTTATATTGTTACTGCATGCAGTGTCATTGTTTTTCAAGGACCTCTCCCACGTAGCAAAGCAGAAAAACAGCTATGCTGCAATAAGAACAAGGACTGCATAAAGGAGATCAGCGATGATAGGTTCGGCTTTGCTACTTGTACACAGGCCAAGACGTAAAGATTAAAATGACTCATTATCAAATTAACAAACATAATGATTACAAAAGTTCACTGTTCTACTCTAGTGTCAGACATTCTGCTCAGGAAGTTCATGTTGAAAGGTACAATGGCATTTCCTGGAGGGGCACTCCACACTGAAAGGTTTTAGGCAGCGCTGTGTGACTTTAACCTCTGTACTCCGCCACTCAACTGTGAGAAATTGTTCCTTTTCACAGATTTATCTGCTTTCACGGCTGTATTCCTAATAACGGATTACAGAGTTGGGCACAGACTCACTGGATTTGTCCGTGGTGTCGTCAAACTCCACCAGGAAGGAGTATCCATTGTTCCAGATCTGCTGGCATGTCCTGGGGTCGTATCTGATGGAGATGGGCTGGAGGTGGGGGTCGTAGATGCTCTTGCGCACGGTGATGTTGATTGGGGACTGTCGGTCACCCCCGGGGATGGCCAGGGGCTCCTGCCACATTGGGTGCACTGATGGGGTGGGGCGGGGGGGAACAGAGGCAGAGAGGTGTCAATGTGCACACTCAGTGAGCTTAGTGAGGTTCAGGAAACCTTAGGCAATACTTGCACTAGCTTGAAATTACTTAAGAGGATTATGAAACAACACGAACGATCAGCAGACCATAAACTGAATTTGTGCTTCAGGTTTAAGTAATAAATGCACTTTTAATGTGTAACTGGAAGGGATTTCTTCACCGTCGTAAGACTCGTGACTGTTATTTAAACATGGATGTCTTGCAGCAGTTTTTATTCACTAAATTCTCTGCAGATTTCCGGGTTGGTGTCCACACCTCTCCCTGCCTTCTGTAGGCCTGCTCCTTCATTCCCCAGCCCTGGGGCACCGGTCTGCTGGCCCTTACACACCACTGCCCTCCCTCACAGACAAGCCTCCTCTAGACAAACCAGTAAAGCAGCTGAAATTGCCAGAAAAAAATTCCGCTACTGACAGGTCTAACAGGGCGTGTAGCTTCACTGTCGCACTGAAAATTTCAGAACGCTGTGTACTTCACAATGTCAGTGTTTTATTGCCAGCATGTCAGCTGAGCAGTGTAAAGCTTCTTCACTTTGCCTCCCAAAGATGGAGGAATCTGTAAGTTTCAACCCACAAATGTTTTACCTAAGCCTATGCGACACTGGGTTCCTGCTGTGGGAATCTGAACTTAGAACTAATTTTTTAAAAAAAGAAGATGAATGAATGAATAAATGTAAATGTCACCTAATCCTGCTCTCATATTTCACTTTGTCTAAATTACTCAAACTAGGTCACAGTCACATCATAGTGCATCAGATGCTGCATAAAAATATAAACAAAAGCAAGGTAAGGTGTTTGGAGGAAAGACTATCAGCCGTGTAATCCAATCCTGTTGAATGACAGGTAAGCATAACATTGTGTAATTACGTGATAACATGTTTAAAGTCAATGGAAATACATATTTCTACTACAAATAAAAACACTACAACGCGCAACCCCTATGAAAATAACTCATCCGCTACACCTACTTACTGTTAAAAATCTATGATGGCGGTAAAATGTCGTTTGAAGCATCTAAACGCATACGACACTGACCAGAAATGTCATTAGTTATATTATTATTATTATTATTTTGTTGTGTTGTTGTTGTTGTTGTTGCTGCTGTCGTCATCATGATGAATAAACTAGTTGAAGATCACACCGAGAGCTTCGCGAGGGGCTACGTTAAGGGTACCGTAGGCTTTTATCTTTATATATTAGTTTAATTCTTTTATTCTTGTTGTGTCACTCCGAAATAAATGGTTGGGATCCTGTAGAAAACTCTGTTAACATACACGATAGAGTGAGTATTTACAGTATAAAGGAGGAATAGGCGATCTGGGATGGTAACTGTGTGTTGTCCCGGGCAGACGGCACCGCATGTACTAACGCGAAGCGGAGCCGCCGTCACTCACCTCGTGACAACACGAATCTGCTGGAGCTGGCGATGAGACTGCAGCCCCGAACGGGCGGCCATCGCCGACGCTGGGACGGCTTGGCAAGGGCGCCGAAAAGACAGCGCCCCAGAGATGCTGCTGCTGCCTTGAGGACCACCATGGTGTTTACACCGAAGCAGACACCTACGCAGCCACCTTTCTTCTCAAAAAAGAAAAACAAAAATTATGTTGTTTGACTGCAGCTTAAGCACTCGGTCTATCTTCGGCGTCTGCTCGTGCAGCCGGTCAGAGGACTGAAGATTTTTTTAAAGCAGGCTCATATTACTCCCTAGTTAGTGAGGTGCTGCTCCTCCTTCTGGGGTCGGCCTCCATGTCCCGCCTATTGGTTGGAACGAGAACTCGCATTTAGCTCCCTAAACTATTGTTTCTTGAAAATTACAGTCTAAATTACGTTATTTTCTATGGGGCCAAGAACACCATTTATTTATATTTTCGCCATTCCTAAGACGTCATCGAATATGAGAAGGCGTAGCTATGTAATGGCCAACCCCGTGACGTCCGCCAATCAGCTGCGCCCTTCGGGGGGGCGTTCCGCCTTAATATAGGGAAGTCATTAGACCAGCGACATGTCACGAATAAATAAAAAATGTAAGGTACGTTATCCTGACATGAGTCCTCTTAATTGTATTAACAATAATTATAAAGTTATGTTTTAAATACTGGTCAATGTACATTTGTGTATAAATACTATGTTTAATAATAGACCATTTTGATCCCCTATCGATCTTATCTTGACCCTACTGATACTGTAGATGTGGTGTCCCCTCTCAGCTTCTCCTGTTGACGTATCTCGATAGATAAATAACAGCTGTCCTCTTTTGATCACGTTCCCTTCGTTGCCATTCAAACGCGTGCGCGCGATTTCCAACCCCAGGTTCCAGTAAACCACATCCCCAATTTCTAGCAATCCGTTTTCATTGGTTAACTTGCGAAACTGACAGCTGATAACACCATTTAAAAGGAGCATGGGCTACAACATATTATATATGCGATAACAAATTCATGTATCGATTTTCGCGTTTTATATTTAACGAAACTGAATTGTTTGGTTTTGGGAAATTCGCTGCCAGACAAAAGTTAGGACACATAATTAAATGGCTATTTTTCATAATAGTAATCACATTGTAAGCGATTATGCGATATTTAGATGTCTTACAATGTGATAAAAATCTGTTTTTTGACCTTGTATGGACATTTTTTCTTTGTCCCCACAAAGGAAACTCAATTTTATAAAAATATATGAATGCAATCAAAAAACTAAAAATGCCAAAACCACAACTCTCCGCAAATTGTTAGCCTCACACATTTTGCAAAACACTACACACAGTGATTTGCAAAACACTAAACACACTTGTCACCATCAGACACAGAGAAATATCATGATTTCTCTTCCTTGCCATTTCAAAGCACTGGCTTTCAAATGACCATACCTATGAACAAATTGGTTAAACACAACCACCAGGTGTGCAGACAGGTAGGGGCTTAATTGTAAACACACCAATCAGGTTTAAGCTCTATAAAAAGACAACTGGTGAGCTGTCTTCCAAAAATGGAAGGCATCAGAGGGAGTGTGAGGATGAAAGGGGAGGCCGTGGAGGAAGAGAAGGAGGTGGAGGAAGAGGCTGAGGCCAAGACAGAGACTGAGGTAGAAGTTTGTGCCACATTAGTCGCCCACGTGATAAATTATGGACTAACGCTGAGGGAGGCTGGACTGGCAGATACAAAGCGGCATCAGTAATTCAGACACTTCGTCCAGAACACAGGTGTTCTATCTACAGTAAATCAGTAGTTTACTGTATGCATACATCAGCACTTTTTGGTAGCCATTCCTGTGATGTTTTACAGGAGGCTACATGTATTCTGTTTGGTCTAGAGAGGATGGAGGGTGGAGAACACCAAGGAGGAAGGGGGCCCATATCCACACAAGAAAAAAAGAGAGCAATCATAGATTTGGTTTTGGCCAATAGGACAATAAGACCAAGATATTTTAGCCAAAAAACATAAAGTTCAAATGAAACATATTTCAGGGACTTTTCTTGCAATACCACCCTCATTCTCATATTTTTAGATAGATTACACAACACTGTCGCAGCAGCAAACCAAATGGTCCAGATGCAGTACATTGTCGCCTGGGATGCAATGTACCTTTCCACCGATCTCCTCGGTTCAAAAACTGAGTTCAGTGACATCCCCAATTTACAGTCCAGCACCTGCCACCCCTTCCTAAATCCCATCGAAGAGTTTTTCTCAGTATGGTGATGAAAGATTTACAATCTCCAACCCTATGTCCAGATACCCCTCATTCAAGTCATGGAGGAGGCCTGTAATCAGATGGATGCAGCATATGTACAAGGATGGATTCGACATTCAAGTAAGTTCCCATGTTGTCTTGCAAATGAGAATATAGTCTGCGATGTCGACAAAGTCCTATGGCCAGATCCACCTAGGTTTTTAAAAACTGTACTGGATACAGTAATTTATGCTTTTGTCTCTCCAAATGTGTCTGCTGAGTTACAGTGGTATGTACAGTGGTAGTATAAAAACTGGGATATGTTTTGCTCTAATGTTCAGTATTGACTGTCTAGAGTATATGGAGAGAAATACAGTAAATAAATATTTTCATCAGTCTGCAGAATTCGTCTTTTGGAGTATTTGGTGAATTTATTTTTGTACTTTCTCTGTGTACTTTGATCATTAGGAAAGTAGAAATGATAAAAGTGTTTTGAGTTGCACAGTAGTGTGTAATCATTCGAAAAGAATTAGGTCTATGACTCATGCGTGCAATATGATGACAAAATCACGTTTTTATAAATAATTTTATAGTTTTGACTGAAACGTTTCATTTTTAAAAAGATCTGAGATGTTCTGATACTTGGGTGTGTGGTTGTGTGTAATGTTTTGACAAAATGGGCCCAATTTTCAAAATTGTAGTTGAGAAATTGAAACACACTCATAAGTAATCCGTTTAAGGTTTCATGACAAAGATCTAGGCCATGATTACCTTTGATATTACACAATAATTACTTTCTCAAATAGTGCCGTTTTAATCTCCAGATGAAATCAAAGAGCATTTGATCAAATTTTTACAAGCTGTTAAAGTACTGGGGATACATAGGCTGATATTGAAATCCGTTCAGTCTTTGACAAAATGACTCTTAAATTCATTATTAGACTTCTACATGTTTAATTTTATTTTCAGTTTTATCAGTAATTGTGTCAAAATAACAGATCAAAATCACATTTTTATATTTACACAATAACATTCCAAGGTATGCCTGAGTGCTTTTAAGTGATGTCCTACTTTTTACAATCTTTGAGTGAAAACACAAGTTTTATTAATATTCATTTTTAACTGATATGTCAGAGTTTTTTTTATGTAACTTCTTTTGTAACTTCATTCTTATCCTTCAGAAATCATGTACCATTTGCAAATTCACAAAATTGTAATTATTTTCCTACAGCCGTAATTCTGTTAGCATATCCTTTTTAATACATAGAGATATCTAGGTCATTAACAACAAAAAAAAGAAGTTATCACCCTGTCAGTTTTGAATTTTTTAGAAGTCCTATGAAATGGTTTTGCAGAGCTGGCACATTGTATAATGCCTAAATATAGCTTTCAAAATTATACTACCAGTCAAAAGTTTCGACACACTTAGTCATAGAGGGAGTTTTTTCTTTTTTGTTTACTATTTTTTGCATTTCAGGGTAACAATGAAGACTTCAACACTAGAGATGACTTGTATGAAGACTTCAAAACTAAAGAATTTATATGGGATTATGCAGTGACCAAAATATTGTTGAACAAATCAAAGACGTCTTTAGATTTTTCGAAACACCCACCTCTTACCTTGATGACAGCTTTACAAACTCTTATGATCCTCTCAAGAAAAAAAAATAACTTGATCAAATGGTCTTTGATTTCATCTGGAGAACTGCACTATTTGAAAAAGTAAGTATTATGTAATATGAAAGATAATCATGGCCTAGTTCTTCCTTGAGAAACCTTAAACAATGTATTCAATATAAAATGGATCACTTATTATTTATCAGAGAAAGATAGCATGTTCCTTACCAAGTTTGCTTAAAGGGTGGCCTTGAATTCCTCTTGAAATGTAGTTATTCACTTGTTAATTAACATGTCTGTTAAACTGGCATAATCTCATTAACAAGTTTTCCCGGCCTAGATACTGGCCAACTAATTCCCCCCACATAAATACTATTTGGAATAAAAAGGGATATTCAGCATAAAAATAAATCAATATTTTTAAGTATATGGTTTGAAAAGGATAAAAGCATTATTGTCATATGCAAAGTTATGTAGATTGATTAAACAATATGCCATTGTATTTAAAAATATTGAAAAAAAAAACAACTGAATAAAGAACATTCCACTGAAAAGGAAATAATCTTTCATTTATATTTCCATTTTTGTATATTGTATTGTATATATGCCAATGTTTGTGTGCGTGTGTTAGTGTATGTCCTGTTTATGTGTATATTCATTTGTTCAATAAAAAACAGCTGATGTGGAAGGGGCACAATTTGTAGTTTGATAGTGTTCGTTTTTAAAATGTATTTTAAAATGTATCTATAGATTTGTCTATAAAAATAGATTGGGATCTGTATTTTTTTCAGAATACAGTGGTCCCCCTGGTTAACATGTGTGACAAGCGAAAAATGAAAAAAGAAAAAATTAGTCTAGTGATATATTTCATGCATTTCATAGCCCTTCACCTTTCGTCCTGTTTTCGATATGGTTTCTCGTTAACCTGTAACCATCGTTGTTTACACAGTCAACAAAAGTTCGTCACAAGCTGGTTGACAGTTGGACGGCCGTGATGATGTCAGACGCATGCGTGGGCGCGCTAGAAAGCCGTGTGTGACGTTCAGCATGGCGGTTAGCAGTGTCTCTTTAAGTTAATAACAGCCTGTTGCTTCGTATTGTGTAGGTGAGGTACAGGAGGGTGTTCTCTGAAGCAGGACATTTCACGTAGCTGGGTTAATATAAAAATAATTGCAACCACGCCGTTTTCAGCATCTGCAGTTAGTCACGATTGTCCGATAAGAATTTAGGAAATGAGCACTTTTAGCTTAAGTTAACCCAGCTGAGAAATCCCGCTTCGTGCAACACCCCAGGCTAATAAGGAATGCCTAAACTAAATTTAAAAATATTATTGTATTAACTTATGAGTATACTTATGTGCAGTGATTGACTACTGTTATGTTGTCACGAATAAATCTTAATTTTACAATTGTTTGACGTTTGTGTTCATCCCGTTATTCAATATGTGGTGGTACACGTGGTAAAATGACTTGTGTGCACACGGTGTACTTTCAAGGTATTCTTAGGATTGAGTTAAGCCAAGATTATATATATATAACAAAAATCAAGATTATACTAGAGCCGTTTTTTCCATCCAGGATTTAACATTTAAGTATAATAATTGAAACACATACAAGACTGAAGTACATAACCTCTACTACAAAATACATTGATGTATTTTCGGTGGGAAAAAACTGCTAATTCGGGCAACACTACAATCCACATTTGAGTCAATTGAATTTTTCCTCCCCACTTACTGTGCCCCTACAATGAGTGAAAGAATAGATGCAATAGCTTGTGCATTTTAAATAGATGTAATATACTTAGTTAAAAAAATGAAACTGCAAAGGAGCCTGATGTAAAGGACCATCATCCAACCCAGACAAGAACAGCTATTCTTCACGAGCTTGGCTTCTTCATATACATCTACAGATGCGTTCACAATGACATTACCAAAACGCAAAACGGAAGGTGCCACCTATGAGGTAACGGTGCATAAGATTAAATGCGTTCCCTTTGGAGGTACATCCATAAAGCAGCCCTGCTCATTTATTTTTTTTTTTTTACAAAATGAATACGCTTTGGGTAATACAACGGTTATGTCCGTTGAGCCTCGGAGCTTTTATTCAGTCGTATTTGGTCCAAATAACGTACAGTATGGATGTGCCTAAACAGATCTATAAAAGTATAAATAATACCAACTACATATGCTCACAATTTGCTCAAACTGTATCCAAATACATACTTATCAGTCATCAATCGAAAAAAAGGAGAAAGAAAAAAAGTCTGCAAAATGTCACTTTCACAACTGGACAAGCAAATAGAGAACCTGTTCACATTGAGAGATGTGGAGGACGTGTCTGGTTTAAGAAACATTTCAGACACTGGATCCAAATAACCATTTAAAAATACCAATCAGAAGAACTTGTAGGCAAGTTTCTAATAAAAATACAGGCCGAGTTGCAGTCAAGTCTGTGTTCTTTCTGTGTACTTCTGGTGAAACACAAAGTTGAGTGTAAGTAGGCCTCCAAAGGCCTCTGAAATTTCAGAAAATTTCTGAAATTTTTCCTTCTGAAATGGCGCCCTCTGTGGTCCTTTTCCCTGACACTACTGAGAACCCAACAAACACAAGCCTGAAGCTTTTAACAGTTTTTTTTTGTACACATATATTTACAGACATTCGGCAGGAGGAGTATGAAAACAGAGCAACGGATGAGCCCCACCCAGCAGGGGGAGGGGCCAGACTTCACTAGTCCAGCGCGATAATGTCGTCATCAGCGGAGGTGGCGGGCTCCTCCAGCCGCTTCCTCTTCGACCTGCCCTCCCCAGTCTCCGCGTCTTGCAGCTTCCTCTTGTGTCCTCCAGGCTCTGCAGCAACATCTGTGGCACTAGAAGATGGCTCTTCATCCGAATCCACGATGAGAACGTCATCCTGCTCGGCAGGGGCTGGTCGGGACAGAGGTTCACAGAGACAGTCTCACCCCTACGTGCCAGCTTGTCAACAGAAAAACTAGACCCACCAGGCAAATTAGCCCCAGAAGAGAGTAAAAGGACAGCAAAGCTGGGTGACTGTCACTCACCCTTAGAAGAAGTGGAAGGCAGGGCTGAGTCCTGGTTGCCATTAGCAATGTTCTTGGCCTCCTCAGGGGCACTGGGTGCAGGTGCTTTTTCTGGAGCATCACCCACCACCTCAAACTCCACATCCTTCTCCAGGTCCTCACTAAAGGCACACCAAACAGTGTTTATCCCCATGCACCCATGAAAACAGTCACATGGGCACAAATGCACACACCCACCAGTGCAGTATGTTAACCAGGAGTGTGTAGTCCTGCAGAAAGTCATCCGCTTGCAGCCGGCTCCCATTCCGGATGCCAAACTCAGACAGGCACCTGCTGTTATTGCCTGCAGATTCAAGAGATTTTCTGTTACATACATTCTGAAGTAGATCGGGCTGAACTAAGGACACAGCACCCTCTGCTGGACAATTGTCATAATATTATTTAAAGAGAACGAAGCCTGACCCTCAGTTTCCCCCTCCTCGGAGGAGATAAGGATGGTGCCCTTTCCGTCCTCGATCTGAACGTCTGGTGCCACCATGCCGAACTTCTCTTTCAATATCTGGGGCATACAACAGTGCAAACCAGTAAACCATAATGTTTATCACCTTCCAAACTGGTATATTTCCTGGGCCAAGTGCCTTTAAAATTTATAGCACTGTTAAATACCATTTTTACTCAAAATATAACTTTGCAGATAAATGTGAAATTACATTTACAAAGTTTGAACATGAGCGCTGGACATTAAACATAGCTCACCTAACAAGGAAAAATTAACCAAATCTCACAGCTTCCCTTCTGAGGGGACAAATGCAGGTTGGCATGTTTTTGATGGGATAAGGCAACTGTCACCCACCTTTGTGTGTGTGTGTGTGTGTGTGTGTGGTTGACAAAAGAGAACTAATATCACAGAAGGTGGACTGTAGTATAGTAAGTGTTATTGCCCTACCCACTGAAACTCAACACCTGAACACCTCTCCTCTGTCCACACGCTGCACCGACGCTCTGGAATGTTCGTGGTGAGCATGGCAGATGAAAGGTGCCGGAAGTGGCGGTAGCAAGCCCCACACCTTATCCTGCAGGCTGAGCACCAGGGTCTTGCTCACGTTGAGCCGCACTGTGACCTCCGGCTTGCTGGCACAGACGTAGCAGTTGGCGTTGGGTGGGTCCAGGGCACAAGGAACCAGGAGCTTCTTCCTGGGATTGGGCTGCTTGTTCAGGAACACCTGGGGCACAGCAGGTGACGCAGTGGTTAGGGAGCCGCATACGTATGTGATCTGAGATCTGAGGTTATGGTGTTTGGGGGGTGTCCACACCGTACGGCACTGCTCCAGCTCTCCAGATAGGATCTTCAGTGCCTCCAAGACGATGAGGCCAGCGATGACGGCGTTAGTAGTGGCAATAGCCGGGATAATGTTCCCTGCCATGGCTGGAGAGAGAAGGTAACAATCAGGCACAGGAACAGCCAACCACCTCCCCCCGCCCCCACTGCAGGGTCCCGACCCCCACTCACACTTAACGTCAAAGCGGCTCTTCATGTTCATGCTGAAGACGTGCATACGCAGGTTGGCCGCCGCAGTCACAAAATCCATTGCTGGGGGGTCGTCCTGTCAATCGTGAGCAAGACAGAAATGTCAGACATGGACTTTTACACTAGAACAACTGCAACAACAGCCCATAGTAATAAGGGGACAGAAACACTTACATAGAGTTTACACACTCAAATATAATATGCTAAATCTATAACACATTCAAACTAACCAAAAACTAGTCTTTAACAATCCCTGCAGCCATGAAACCATGGGTAAGTGCAGTAAATGTTCCTTCAGCTCCCCTCGGAGGATGAGCATAATCAGCCCATCGTAGCCCTCCTCTCCCACTGCGTCTGAGACCCTGACAGCTTCCCCGGGCCTCACCTTGTCCCACACCAACTGGGTCCCCTCGCCCTTTTCAGCCAGCTGGGCACGCAGAGTCTCCACGCTGCTGGAGAAGAGCTGGGAGTATCCTCTGACACTCAGGACCTGCTGGTCCCGCAGGCCGGGCCCCGACGCCTCCTCCTGGGAGCATGCTGCATCAAGGAGGGAAGGGGGGGCGTGTCACTTGCGTCACACACGCAGGTCCTCAGAGCGGAGGTGGGGCGGTGGCATCAGGATGGAGCCCCACCACCGTAGGTGACACAGGAAGACGGCGAGCAGAACCCAAACCGGACAGGCAGCAAGCCGGACAAAACATGCAGTGGGAAGGGCATCCTGAAGAGGGCGCCACAACACGGTCACAATGAGGTCACTTTCAGAGGTCACTTCAGACAGATGGCACAGACTGACGGGAAGGAATAATGAAGGGAGCTTACAGTCCATAGCTTCAAAAATGTCACACGCTTTAAAAAGTCGCAGCACTGGCCCACGACCGTCAGCTTCACAGAACAAGTGGGGGTCCGAGAGAAAAGCGGACGAGGTAGAGGCCTGCTCACCCATCTGCTGCACGTCAGCCCAGTCCAGCGGCTGTGGGGCCTTGCGTTTCTTCCACAGCTTGTCCATCGTCAGCAGATACATGATGTCATCTTTGAAGAGCTACGGAGAGCCACAGAGCCGGCCGTTTAGATGGCATCCTTGGCAGCGAGAGAGCGAGGGCGGTGGGCACCCACCTTGTTAAAGATCTTGACGGGGTCATAACCGGTGGAGCGGGCCCACTCCTTGGTGGACACGCGCTTGATGTCTCCATCCTGGTTGGACGCTTCTGCTCTTGCGGCACTCTGCGCAGGGTCCCCTGGTGATGGGACAGGGACGTTAGAGCATGGACCCCCCCCTTGCCCGCACGACACGGCGTGGTAGCGCTCAGCTGGGTGGGACATGCACTCACAGGACGCCTCGGGGTCAGCGGTGTCCGGGGACACCTCTTGGTCAGCGTCCTCCTCTCCAAAGAGCTGACTGCAGAAGACAGGAAAGCAACAGCTCACAGGTCGCCGCCTCCTTACAGAAACGCCACGTGGGCGTACAGACACACACACTGGGGCCACACCAGTCATTACAGTAACTTCTCGTTTTGCACAAGTCGAAAATAGCCCATTTAAAAATAACGCCGTATATCCTCAAGTAGATACCTCCATCCTCAAACCACCTATTAAGAGCCACCTGCAGCCTTCTCAGCGTGCCCTGGATGGGGCGTAAGGTCATATCAGGACACGAACAGCGATTCACTACAGGCAATTTAAAGGCACCAATTAGTCTAAGTGAGTGACTAATAGTGAGAAGATTTAACCTACATGACCGGTTCAGAATATGAAAACACGACACACACTCACACGAGGAAGCAGCAGAGGTCCTAAACACAACTGCTTAACACATATGATATTTCAAATCACTCATGCTGGTAAAAAGCAACTCTCGGGTAAACGGAGAAACCTCTATGCTCCATCGCAGGCATTATGGAGGAGCTGCATGACGACTATACAGGACAGACGCCCTCTGACAGACTGCCTTTCTGGGAAATGCTAGAGACAGCTGCACCCCAACAGCATCCACGCTCTTACTTATAGAGGTACTTGGCCCACACGATGCAGTGGATGGGCTCGGAGGGGGTGTTGCGAATGGTGCATCCTGGGAAGGTTTTCTGGGTAGGCTTCGGCTGGCACTCGTAGCATTCGGTGAGACCCTGTGAGGGATCGGAAGGTTGCTAGTTTGAATCCTGAGGCCGGCAGACTGATACCACCATTGGGCCCCTGAGCAGGGCCTTTAACCCCCAGCTCCAGGGGTGCGGCACGCTGGCTGACTCTACGCTGTGACCCCAAACTTACCCTCACCGGTATACGTGTGTGTTTCTCACAGAGCGCAAGATTGAGTAGGTGAAAAGAGAATTTCCCATGAGGATTAAGAAAGCTTCTGCATTCTATTGTATTCTATAGAAATACTCTAAATCTGCAGACAGGAGCCCGTCCATCTTACAACTGCTCATCTACTACAGGGTTATGGTACAAGGGCAGGGGGCAGGTGACCCCTGGGGGAGAGATGCCAGCTCACTGCAGGGCGCAGACAGCGTGACCCACTGTGCCGGCACAGGCTGAGCTACGAGTGCTGATTGGATTTGGAGTCAAGACTCACCTTCTTGATGACCGTCACCTGGCCCAGATACCCTGCCGTGCCACTCTCTATCAGGGGGATGTCTGCTGCCAGGCACATTCTGTTCACATGGTTACGGGCCGCTGCAGGACACAGGGGGATGAGACGGACAGGACAAGGTGGCCGTGATGAGACTAAGCGAGCAGAACAGAGGGATGGATGAAGCAAGGGTGAACTTTAACGGCCGGGGATGACAAGCACCCCATACCTCGATTGTCCAGGGCGTTCATGACCAGTGTGAAGTTCCTGAAGAACTCCACATTGTAATCAGGGCTGTGGAGATAAACACATAAAACACAGACCACACCGACGTCAGAAACAAAACCAGCATCCGACCGTATGCACACGCACACGCCAGACACCTCCACCGCAGCAAGCCTGGCAAGGCAGCAGACTTACTTCATGATGCTGTCATGGTAGGATGTGATGTTCGCATCAGGACAGAACTGCAGTACACTCTCCTTAGCAACCTACAACAGGTTAGCCATAACAACACACACGTTACACACTGAGCGCAACAGTGGAGACAGTTAGCAATATCACACAACAAACAGAGCAAAACATAAAACACATTCATCAGACACGGTTCACAGACATTAAAAACATCATCGACTGTTATATTATACAATAAAATGCGAAACAAAAATTTGGCTGTTTGCAGGAACAAAAAGATAAAAGTGAAAACAAAATACTCTCTTTACCTGAGCTTTAGACTTCCCCACGTGTTTTTTCTGGAAGAGGAACTGTCTGTTCAGGTTGCTGACATCAATGGTGTCCAGGTCGATCTGTAGTCAGTCAGTTAGTTATCAGCGATCCACTGTGCAACCGCACACCTAACAAACACACCCCCACTATTGTGTTGTAAATCAGCGCTTCATTTAACGGGCATACTATACACTTAGCCCGCTACATATACAGCAAAAATAAGTCCCAATCCAAAATTCAAAATTCCTGGGAATTCCTACGCTCATTACTAAGCGCTGGTCTAAGACAAACTGGGAGCTTTACTTCGTGAAAAGTCTATAGTAAAATGCTGCTCACGCCTCATTCTTTAAGCCCTTCAGTAAATATTACAGGTGCAAACTTATGCATCTGTAGGACCCTAAAAGAGCATTTCGATGCCCCGAGTTTCCATCTCCATGCAGACCGACGCCGCCGCAAATGTGTGTAAAACGTCACCGGTTTTTGTGCTCCTTTTCCCTCCCATACAGAGAGAGACCGGCTGGCGGGTAAATGTTCGGGCAAGGGCAGCAGCGATGCGGACGATCAGGGGACAAAAACACGCGCGTCTGCTGTCATCTGGTATGACAGCAATGCAACGATCAAGGACTAGCGACGTATGCGACATCGCATGAAAGTGTTAGTGGTAGCCGTGCAGGGTACCGGAGGCTTGTAAAAGGACTTTAGACAAAGCTCGGGCAATGCACGTAGCAGCAGCCACGGGTTCGCTTTTAAATCACACTCACGCATTCCCTCTCACAAAGCCCCACTTTTGCACCGCACAAAGTCACACAATCTTAAATCTGCCCGCCTGGTTAACCGACATCGCTGGATAGGCCTTTCGGGTACAAAGGGAGGCGAAAAAAGTGTGCACCCCCTTTTTTCCCCGTCTTTCTTACCACTTCAATGTTTTTGAATCCGGTGAGGACGAGATTTTTGAGCAGCTCGCATCCGATGCCCCCGGCGCCGACCACCAACACTTTGCAGGACGACACCGAATCGGCAAGCTCTTTACGAAGGGACCCCACCAGCTGTACCATTGTGAGCGGCTACAATCAGACGCGGCACTGTATGAAAGCTCCACTACGGAAGCTTTACGCCACTATTAGCGCTACAGAGGCGATGACGGGAGTTCCGTCAGAGAAGATACAACAAAGAACACGGATACTTAGCTTTGGCGCCACCCGTCGGCGTGACGGACCACATACTCC
The DNA here is from genome assembly GCA_026777045.1 of Hyperopisus bebe. Classification (NCBI taxonomy): domain Eukaryota; kingdom Metazoa; phylum Chordata; class Actinopteri; order Osteoglossiformes; family Mormyridae; genus Hyperopisus; species Hyperopisus bebe. Next base: position 10,937,499 of record JAODJW010000019.1, read on the forward strand.
GACACCCACTCCCCACTCATTTTCCATACCTGCTTGTCCTATGCAGGACTGCCACTATGAATTTCGTAACGCCTTGAAAACATATCGTACTAGATCCCCAACCCAAACCAATCCAGTTATGTTCACTGGCGATGTCACAGATTTTCTTGATCAACGAAACCAATGAGAGTCTTCCTCTTTCTCTCCCTATATGGACAGCCCTGCTAGGTTACGATTCATGTCTGGCTCCCTACAATGACATAAATATTTTAATTACCAGGCTAAAAAAATCAAACTTTTAACCTTGAAAAATTGATTTTTGAAATGAAAATTTCAATATCAAATGATGCTTCAGTATAAATTCACACATCTTCATCACATATACTTAAGTTAACACGGCCTGGCCCTATTTTGACCTCAACACATACATTAGTTTTAAACTATTTTGATGTTAGATTGTCCTGAAGGCATAAAACTGAATTTATTCAGTTCCTTATCTGGTACATTATTAGTTAACACAAGGTAACACAAAAGTACGATTCAAGTATGGTTAACGCGTGCTATGATTTTGAAGCTGTTTTTTTCTGGATGGAACATAAATGTTATATAATGTTATTAGGGTCGGGTTTCAATAAATGGTTTTAAAATATAAAAACCGGAGTATAGATAATGTTTGGTGTTAACAATAAAATCACAAAGACATCATGTGTCAAACGATTTAAACGAGTCAAATTTCTTTTTTTTTTTTTTCTTTGAAATAGAACCACAAAGTCTGTCTGGGTTTCAGATGATAAGTTATAAACCCCTCCCCCATTGCCCCCCCCCCCCCCACTTGATATTCCTGGCTGCTGCAATACGCCTCTCAATAAATCAGAGACCAGAACGATCCAATAGCCATCTCCATGACCAAAGTTCTCGTACGGTGCACAATACCGACTAGTCGGAGAGCTAGTTGTAAGTCCAGGCGGTTGTTAAATAGGTAGGTCATTAAGTGAGGAGTGTCTGTATTTGTTAATTAGATTATGCATATTGTAATATTTGTCATTTTCACCACATTTTCAGTTTCTTTGGATTGCATTTTACCCCATTGCCACCCCAGCAAAATCATTGGTCCCAGTCTGGCCACCCCATTGTTAAAGGTCTGGCTTGGTCGGTGGCCTGGATGGTTCACCAACCCCTAACCCCTAGCAGGGGACACACAACATTCACACACATTCATACCTACGGTCTATGTGGCAACTCCAGTTCACCTTAGTATATTTTTGAACTGTCGGGGGAAACTGGAAAACCCAGAGAACACCATACAGCAGGGGTGTCAAACTCCAGTCCTGGGGGGCCACAGCCCTGCACAGCTTTCAGTTTACCTTCATTTAACACACCTGATTCACGTCCTTAGTGCTAATTATCACACAGCTCATAAGTCAAATCATTTGTGGTGGAACAGGGAAAGAGCTAAGCTACACAGGGCTCCGGCCCCCCAGGACTGGAGTTTGACACCCCTGCCCTACAGCAAACTCACAGTCTCCTCATGCGGCTGTGGTCAGGGAAGCGCTACTGGAGCCTGAAGGCCAGAAAGGAGAGAATGAGGAACAGCTTCCACCCTCAGGCCGTCTGCGTCCCGAATGAGGACAATCCACAGCTAACAAGTCATTTTTTGCACTTTCATCACACTATACTGCAATTTCACACCCTTTTACTACTGTGCACATACTCCTCCCTATTTTTCTTGCTTATTTTGTAGTCATTTTATTTTGATTGTTATTTTATTCTTATTTTTTATACTGTTTTATTTTCCTTTGAATTGCATACTTCCTTCAAGCACATTCCAGAAAATGCTTCACTACACAGTATTACAGTGTGTGAAACAAATAAAACTTGAGACACACATAGAGCCAGGGCCGAAACTCGACCATAGTCTCCAGAAATATGCGGCCCCACTGTACTATCGTGCTGCCCTATTATCCATCCATCCATTATCCATACCCACTTGTCCTGTACAGGGTTACAGTGGTCCAGAGCCTAGTCCAGAAGCTATGGTTGCAAGGCAGGGAATATCCCAGGACAGGGTGCCAACTCATGGCAGGGAGCCCTTATTATGATTATTGGGCCTCATTCACCAACCATTCTTACGAACAAATTTATTCTTAAACCCCATGTACGCACTTTTTTACGAAGATTCTGACCTATTTATAATCCGCATGATCGCCGTTACTACCATGAAAATAATTTTTACACTTTAAAATTTTTTATATTTTGGTTGGTGAATGAGGCCCATTGTTACTATCATCATTATTATTATGAAATAACTTTTTATTAACTTTTAATTTTCAGCCCAAATTGGCTGTTATGGATGCAGTGCGAATGACAGGTTTGAATATGTGTGACTTTGTGTTATCAGGGTAGGAGAAGCTAAAGTGTTTTCACGTATCAGCACAGATGTTTGCTAAGTCTGGGATCTCTTCTCAGCTTCTCGTCCAGCATCAGGTACTTCTGCGGGGCGTAGTCTTTATGCCTTAAACAGAACACATAGCAATGATGGTGACAATGTGATGAAGATCTGGAAGTCAGGACTGCAAGTCACATCAAGTGTTAAGTGAGAATAGCAAACAGGCTGGAAACCTGCTGGACCAGCCAGGATCATGGATCAATATTAAGTAGTTGGATATTAACCAAAGAATAGACCATATGTGTCATTTAGTTGGCATAGCAATCACGAAGCTGGAATGCCCATAAGGTTGTTGGTTTAAATCCGTTATTGTTGGTTTAAATTATTAAATCATTTTTTTTCTGATGCAGTGTTGCTGATGAAATTTGGCCCTGGGGAAAGAGAGTCGGGGGGACGTGGTGTACAATTTGTGGGCCAGCGTGACCAGTTGGTGTAGGGAAAAAGGAGTGGGTGGCCGGCGTGGTAAATATGTGAGGGTCTGAGTAAACCCGCTCACGTTCAAAATGCTTGCAGTGGCATTAAAGGAGGCGTGGTGGCAGTATAGCGCCCTCTGGGTACCTGCTGAGGCGCAGCTTCAGCGCTTTGATGCGCAGCACGGCACTGGAGCAGTAGGACATGTAGGCCTCCTCCTCCTCCTGGGTCATGGACAGCTGGTTCTGCTGGTACCACTGTTGTTTTAGCCGCAGCTGCTGGGTCTCCTGCACATAGCACCAGTGCCAGTTGGTACTATTAAGAATCACTCTGACACTGACACTCTGAGCTGACAAAGCCTCTAGATTAGCTGTTGATGTCTTTTTGAACTTTCTCATGGCTGATTCACTGAACAGATTCTCTTTATTCAATTTTTCAACTGAATTTTATTTGTATAGCGCATTTTCACAACACTACATTGTCACAAAGCTTTTTGCATTGTCCCGACCAAAGCTCCTGGTGAGCAAGTGGGAAGGAAAACCTCCGTAGAAGGAAGAAACCAGACTCAAAGGGGGAGCCCATCTTCCAGGGGCTGGCAGAGGAAGTCAAATGAGCAAGATGGCTAAGTCCCAATTCACACTGTCCCAATTTTAAGATCTGAGTCTCAAAGTTTCTCTGTAAATAGGTATGAAGACTCCAGACTGAGCAGCAAACTGGGCACAGCCCCTGTGACTTGGGTACCTTCTGGAAGCGCTCCTGGATCAAATTGGCTCTGTAGACCAGCTGCTCCTTCAGGCTGGCCAGGCAATCCTTCCTCAGCTGCTCTGCCTCCTCACGCGTCAGATGCTCGGGGTTCCCCAGTTTAGCCAAATGTGGCGCCAGTTCATCCACCTCCTTCCTCTCCTTCCACAAGCGCTCCTCATTAGCTACACGCTCCTAGGGGAGGAGGAAAGAGTAGCAAGGCGCACACAAACACAGAAAGGAAGCACGTAAAGAAATAAATATGAGTGCCACTAGCAACATGCTTTCTCTAGGCGGTCAGTAGAGGGTGCCCTCACCAGTTCCTCTCTGTAGCGACGAGCTTCCTCACTCCAGGCTGTGCTATAGATGGAGATCTGGAGCTCACAGTTACTCTCCTCCTTCTTGCGGAGTGCAAGGATGTCTCTGACCTAGAGACACACAGGTAATCACGCAGCACACAGTGGAATACAAGGATACACACACATGCTCCTCATAGAAGCAACTTTGGGTGGCGACAGAAAGGACTGGGAAAACCGCTGTTCCTCGCGTACCTCTTTTAACGAGCTCCTGATCTCCTGTGTTACCCTGTCCTCCTCTTTCATCAGAGATACTAGCATGTTGTACAGAGACAGGTTCGTACACGGCTTCTCAGATGGGTCCACCTGCAGTGTAAGGAGGCCCCGAAACACAACTCATATGGGTAGAGGGACCAAAACAATAGGCAGCAGTAAGTTAATCTTGGCTGCTACCATCACGGCATTGCATTGGATCTGCCTGCAGATGCTGTTACAGTAGTACTAATTAGAGGCATGTTATTCTATCTCTATGCAGTACCTGTATCTTTTACATTATGACCCGTCTCAGTCAGAGTCCTGGTGACCTGCAGTACAGCATTAGACAGGAGTGAACGCTCTCGCTCACCAGAAAGGTGGAGACCATGTCGGGGCTGAAAACTTGCTGCCTCTGGGATGGGGGCCACTCTTGGAACTTGGCAAAGCTGCGCTGTGCGGGGATGATGCGGTCATCCTCTAGATGGTACGTGACCTGGATGAGGCCCTCCGCAGTCAGGAAGACACGCTCGGCCACGTCTTCGCCGGCTGGCTTGGAGCAGTCTCTGCCAAAGCGCTCCACCACCTTCTGCAAGGGCCACAGTGGAGGGGCACTGCTACAACGAACACTCACAAAGGATCAGTGTCATAATGACCTGCTCAGGGCTACTCCCAGGATTTACCGGGTACCTGCTGGATACATGGCTATGGATAATGCTATTTGTACAATTCCTTATATTACCAGTATGGGGCACTGTTCTCCGCCGGTGGTCCCTCCAGGCCCTGGAGCTTTGCCGAAGATGATGTGTCTGTGGTACAAGAAGTCCGTGCGCCCTTCGAAGCTCTCCGTTATCTCAGTGGGGCGCTCTACTCGCTTGGCCAGCCCATCCACGCGGCTGTGGCTGTAGAACTCCATGTCGTGCTCCATCCCCTGGAGCAGCATCGCACACCTGTGGGCTATGGGGCACGTGATATGGTATGGAGTAAACAGGTCACCTGATGAGGGTCACATGATATGGTACGGAGTAAACAGGTCACCTGATGAGGGTCACATGATATGGCATGCAGTGAACAGGTCACCTGACGAGCTGCTTTCTGTATTCAGTATAATTTCCTATTCATGACATATTAATGAGGAGTGTTTAGATCAAGTAGCGGCAACAATTAACAATTAACAAATTAATTAACAGAATTAACGACCAATCATTATCTATCCATTTTTTGTAGCCACTTGTCTTATTGAGGGTTATGGTCTGGAGCCCAGCCAAGACACAAGGCAGGGAACAACCCAAGATGGGGCACCAACCCATCACAGGGCACACTCACACTGTTCATCGTCTGGTAACTCCAATCAACTTTAACGTGTGGGGGGGGGAATCCTGAGTCCCCAGAGGAAACCCCACTACAACACGGGGTGAACATGCAAACTCCACACATATGGAGCCATGGCAGAGACTCGAACCCTGGTCCCAGAGGAGTGAGAGAAGAGTACCACTGTGCTACCATACCCCCCTGGCTAATCATTAATTCCCTCCTTAATAGTAAGTTAATTATGAGCCTGAAGCCCAATTCGGCAATAAACATGCAGAAGACAGTTTATTAACCTAATGGAAAAGGGGTTTAATTGCATAACCTCCACTATTAGGCAGGCAATTTGCATATTGCTTTTTACATTCTTGGTTTACATTCTTGACATCTTTCTAATATTGCTTGTACTTCGGGGAATGCGGGTGCATGACTGAGTGGTGTTTACTTTTAAGGGCTTGGCTCCTTCCGGGTCCAAAACGCTCCAGGGTCACATTGGTGATTCTGTTCAGCTCACGCTCCTCCAAGTAATCTTGGCGATGCTGGAACCATTCCTTTACGGTATCTGGCTCGGTGCCTTTTAGCCAGACCACACAGAACCACAGCAGAACCGACAGGACACATGGAGAGAAACAGTGTGACATACAAAAAAACAGAAGTCAAATACAAAAAAAAAATAAGTGAAGTACCAGATATGAACACAGCATAACTGAAGGTTCCATCTTGGCTGTCCGTACATGCTAGCAAAAACCTATGAATGTAACATGAGCTGATCTGGCTTGTTTCCATAGCAACCATAGTAACTATGGTAACTGGAGAGAGTCTCACAATCCAGGTCTTTGTAGGTGGTCAGGCGCATCACCAGACCGTCCTTGAGGAGATAGGGTGCGACCTTCTCCAGCTTGGCTTTGCGGTACTGGATCACCTTCACCCCCGTAGGGCACCTCATTTCCATGTCTGAAGGTGAAACATAGCGGTGAGACAGCAGTGACAGATGAGACAGGCACTCAGAGGCACTTACATGGCACATGTAAGACAGTCAGCGCTCTGCTTTATCTTTTATATCAAGCAATTGGAGCTTTAAATAAAATTTAAAATATTACCTCTGTAAGCTCCATTTCAAGACCTACATATCCATGGGACCGTCACAAGTTACTGTGTCGCAGCCAAGTTATAGTGAACAGCTAGTTTGCTGGTGTCATTCACATTAGTAGTTGTAACTTCAGTGGTGATGACATAGAAGGTTGAGTCAAAATGCACACTGACAAATGTCTGAGCATTTGATACTTGCTAGACACTCGAAACACAGGAAATGCTTTCGAAATGAAAGGTACTCAGTGCAAGATATTTTTCAAATAGAGAACAGCCATCCACTCACATGAGAAAATGAGACACTTCGGCCTGTAAACAGCAGCTGGAGAAGCTTGAGAGGCTGATGTGCACAGATGAGAAGATGTATGGACTGTACCATGACAATGTGGTGTACAAAATGTCATGAAAAGGATAGGTAACCACAGACCACCACTCCATTACCCATTACGCCTGACAGGCTTAATAAGAGTGATAGAATGTAGGATGAGGGTGTATAATTCGGCTTGTACTCCTAATTGGTCCTCATAATTTATTTAATGCATCCTTCCTATGCTGTACCCTGAGAATCTGTACTGGAAAAGGATGGATGGATGGATGGATGGATGGATGGATGGATGGGTGCATGCATGCATGCATGCATACAGAGATGGGTGCATAGTTTATTGCTGCTATTGCTCCTAAGCAAGTGAAAATTTTCACTGAGATCCCAGGGGAAAGCAAAAATGGTTACCTTGCTGAGAAATCTCAATTCTTTTCACCCAAGATGGAGGCATTTCAAATACTTTAAGGTCCTCCTCCTCCTGCAAATAAACACATGTGAGGCAGCTGCTGAGAAGTGACATGTTTGATGTTTTTGTCAGGGAAACACCATGTTCTTCTTCTGTATGCTCAAGGGAGAGAGATAGTGATGCAATATTTATGTCAGCATATCCTTTAAAGAAACAGTTTTAAAACCACTTTGTGTGTACATCAATGTGCTACTAAGAGAGGTTACAGAAATGAGGTCCTAAATAACCTAACAGCTACTTACAAGCGTACAATATGTAATCCTAACTCTACCAGGGATTATACCTTTGCTCCATGCATTGAGTTGGTGTTTTCTCTCCCAGTTTTGCATAATTCCATATATCCTCTGCCTCAAATCTTTTTCTGCTACTTAGCACTTGTTAATCCTGCTTGGTATGGTGTGTCCTTTTACTGTTTTCCCTAATGTCTCTTATTAGTCAATCTCTCGCCTTGACTTAAGAGGTCATCAGCTGGGCCTGAATAAAAACCCATCGTTTCATGAGCCATGGACCGCAGTGTGAGCATAGCCCGGTTAAAGGCAGTCTCCGGCCTCGTAGGCCCTAGTGTGTTGGGGCACAATGAGACTCAGATTGTCAGAGGTATATAGCACAACAAAGGCAACTGAGGACACATGTTCACAGTATGTCCAAAACAGCAGGAGAAGCTTCAGGAAGACACACCTCATCACTGTATTCATCCTCAGGATCCTTTGGGTCAGGAAGAAGCAGCTGGGGCTGTACTGGGAGGCAACACAGCAGAGACTCCCACTTGACTGCATCCCCCAGGTCAAAGGTCATCTCCTGTGGGTTTTGCCATTAGTAGAAACGTGAAATCATCCTGTTACACGCAGTGACGTCGCATGCGAAACAGCGACACTAACCACGCAGCCAGAGCGGCACTCCTGTATGTTGACCCAGTAGTTCTGGTGGTTCCAGATGCTCTCCACACCCAGGAACTGCTTGTCAGTAGTAGGGTAGCTCCGTCCGGTAAGCGGGTCAATGAAGAAGTTCTCTGGGACCTCCCGGCTGCCAGACAGCACCAGTACCCAGCAGTGCACCCAGTGGCCCATAAAGCGGTCCACAGGGGGGCGCTCACTCTCCTGAAACAAACAACAGCATACACAACATTATACAGTAAACTAGGGTTGCACCTAAGCTCTGCAGGGTGGAAGATCTCCAGGAGCAGGGTTGGTGATCACTGGTATACAGTAATCCTGTAACAAAACAAGCAACATACTCAACATTTACAAAATAAATAGCATAACTTATTTACAAAATCACACATTGCACATTGCTACAACATAAAACACAAATATAACATTGATATATAACGATAGAATCATCTGAAAACAAGCATGTCCACGCAGTTTCACATTCATCACACTCCCACTGAATGAATAAGTGATTTGGAAATGAGACACACAGAATGGCAATTTTTCCACCCACCTGCAGCCTCTGGTCATCCTGCTGCCGTCCGGCAAAGGCGGCCTGAACATCAGCCTGCCTCTGGCTCTGCTGCTGCTCTCTCAACCTGCTACTCAGATCTCGCCGAGGTTTCACACTGTACTTTTTCAAAGGGCTCTTCTGTTCCGACATCTTCTCCTAGTCAAAAACACAGCCACAATTCATATTTTTTATTAGGGGAGCACTTTTACCTCCTGCCTCTAGGGTTGTGGGTTCAAGTCCCAGCCTGGCTGTATGTTTTATGGAATTTTCAGGTTCTCTCTACACTGTGTGCTGGGTTCCTCCCAGCAGCCTAAAGAGATGCTTTTAGGTATTTGCATCTCTAAATTGTCCTGTAATGAACTGCCATCCCATTCAGGGATTAGAAACGGGAGTATCTATTCAAGACATGTCACTGGAACCGGCAATACCACATCTGTTGGGTTGTGGTTGCAAAGTCTTTGCTGACCTTGTCTTGGATGACCAGCAGGGGGCACTCTTGGCATGACTGGTTGAGCAGACACATCTCCTTCACAGCATAGCCACTGACGCAGTAAGCGTCATAGCCAGCACCCAGCAAAAGGGAACAGAGCAGTGTGGCAAAGTCGAAGCAGCTGCCTCTTCGGGTTTTTAGGACCCAGGTTGGGGAATAGAGATGTGTAGGCTATAGGAACATGACAGATACCTCCAAATAAGACCCGAATCACACATGCACACATGGTCTACATTGTAAGATGTAACTGATTAGCTTTCTTATTCTACATTTCAGTTTAATCATTTGTTGTAAATCAAGTGCTGCATTATGAGCTGTATGGAATTCCTATAGTTTGTCAGACATACATATATTAGACTTAATAGCTTCCTTTTGCTTTAATTGCAGGATTGAAGACTCTTGGCATTTTTTTTTCAACCAGGTTCCAAGTGTAGCCTCTGGGATGCTTCTCCAGCAGTCCCAAAAGAGACTTTCCACAAGTTCTGGGCACATGTTGGTTACCTTGCTCTTATTCTTTGATCCAGCTCATCCCAAACCAGTTTTATCAGGTTCAGGTTGGGGGGGATTGTGGGGGGTAGGTCACCTGTCACAGCACTCTAACTCTCCCCTTGTTCACTAGATAATTGTTACTACATAACCTGGAGGAGTTCTTAGGGTCATCATCTCATTGAAAAATAAATGATTTTCAGTAGGTGTGTCTAGACTTTTGACTGGTACTTTTTTCTTTCTTTCTTTCCAATTTAGACCTTTTTTTCACATGTAACTGATTTGCACATTTTCCAAGTCTGCTGAGTTTATATTTTTATCTTGTCTACTTAGGTTTAGAGTTTATATTTTTATATTTTTTATTTTATATGTATTTTTTGTATTTATATATGCAAATCCTATGTGCCTTTTGTTCTGTGTACTCTGTTAAATTGGAGCCACATCGTCTCATCTCTGTATATTTGAATATAGCAGAGATGACAATAAAGTTCACTTTGACCTATTGTATACATACTGTGACGTCTACACTTGCTTCTGTTTGCCACTGCAAATCCCATCAGCCCTGACTTTAGGGCTTTCCTATCTTCCCTTTTCTTTGATATAGCCCATGCCCTTTCCTGATGACCTGCCAACTGTCACAGGCCATTCACTGACATATTTGTTCCTCGTTGATCAGCTTTGCACTGATGTATTCAATGATTTTCCAGGAGCTGTGTAATTGCTGTGTATCTGGCATGGCTGTATTACCTTCACTATGTCACTATTGTGCTGGTTTGGAGCCTTAGGCCTAACTCCTACTTCACTTCTCCATGTGTGCTTTTGGTCCACGGACAGTCTTGAGCACAGAGTCATGTGTTCATACTACATTTGTTGGTGGAAAGCAGATGGCTGCGGAAAGCAGTGATATTCCAGCAGACCACAGAGGGCAGATGTATTGCAAGCATTGCAACTCACAGAAATAGAGACAGTGTAGAGGAATTGGCAAGTTAATACAACATAGTGTGGTATTTTGAAATCCTCACAACATAAATTAGTCAGGACCCCCCCCCCCCCAAGCGAATTGTACTATCAAGATTTCAAAATGTCAGAATTTTATTGTTTTTAAAAATACTACATACCATGGTATGATGACTGGACAGTATGAAAAATCAGATATGCGGGTACCTCCGCACATCAACTTACAGCTGCTCACCATAACTACTACTACAAAAATAACTATTCTTCCTCTGCTCTTTCTTGGTTGAACTCTGATCTGTGAAAGTTAGTGTTGCCACCTCCTGGAAATACCTTGCCAATTTCCTTGCACATGCTCAATGGCATGATTTCTGGTGGACATAAAAATCTGGGCTACATGCACACGGCCTGGTGCAAAGCCTTGAAAACAAAATTTACGTCACTCACACTGTGCATGAACCAAAAGCATATGTGAAAAAGTGAAGTGTGAATTGGCCTTTACAGTGTTCCAGACAAAGGGTTAGTCTGTTTCAACGTTTAACCTTAACTCCCATTCTACATTAAGTGGACATGTTTCTCAGTCATCAAAGAATGCACTTGACTGGCAGTATTTTTTATGGTTTCAGTTTGTGTTTATTACGATGAGGAGTTTCTACTGACATGATACCCTACTATATTATACCGCATTCTTTTCCAAATCGTGTTGTTTGGACTCACCAGGTCAAATGGGGGATCAAGAGGCAACAGGGCCAAAAAGTCCGACACCAAGCTGGAGCACCCATCCCAGGTGTAGAGCTCAGGGTACGGCAGAAGGGTGGGCCGTAGGGTGGTACCGACAAACTTCTGTCCAGGAGGGGAGACAAGGGGACGGATTGACTGGGAACCCCTCCAAGCCAATATGTTCATGATGGCAGAATAACAGCACGAGTCATATGCTACTCTACTACTCATGTAATTCATGTAATCTTCAAAAATGTCAAAGGATTTAACTTTAAAGTGGTATAAGTAATAAATCTTAATGTGCTTTAAAAAAGATTTCAATCAAAATACACAATAAATTAGAATTAATGTACAAGCCTCACTGTTTAGTTCAATAATAATTCTGATTGTGTAATAATGCATGTCAGTGATGTCAACCCATATGTTCCTTTATGAAACAGCAACTGAAACCCTCGGAGGGTGAGATTCCACAGTATTCTTGAATGTGATCTCCCCTGCATGCTGATCTGCGATTCTTGCCCTATAAAACCTCAGATACTTGCCAAGTTCTGGTTTCCCTAAATACAAACAGATCACAGCTACTATAAATACAAAAGCCAGCAGGCTGTCCAGCTGTTTCCATGGGAACAGCCCCATCCCCAGCCCCACACACCACGTGAAAACCATCTCATATTATCATACCAAAATCTAACTAATGGGAAACCTGGACAAAAACAACTCCATCAAATACGAAAGCGAATAAATGTGCGTGTTTAAAATGTGCTCGAGTATAAACAAAAGGATATTCATATAATACTTCAATTTAAAGAGAATAATTGTTCATCAAACTGTAAAAAAATGACATGAATCTTCCAAGATGACCAACAAGGAATGACTGTGAGTAAACATGTACTGTCTGGGTCTAGACAAAGACATACTTCTTGCCATTTTGCAAGGAGGAAAGCGCATGTAAATGTAAGGAACTCTCACCAACACTTCAGAGGAAGTGTAATAAATGAAAAAGGAAGAACGCATTTCAAAATTCATTCAAAATTCATTTTTCATTCATTTTAAAAACACACTAATAACCCAAAACATTCTCTGTAGATTTCACCTGCTTCACACTTTGAAGTTAAGGTCATAGCTCCAACTAAGAAATGTGAACATGTATGTTTGAATGACTGTATGCGTTTGTCTGTGCGATGACTTTGCATGACTTTATGTGTGCATTGGTGTGAGTTTGTGGGTGGGATTGTCCGTCTGTCTGTATATGTCCATTTTTGTGTGAGTTTGTGTGTGATTGCCAGTTTCTCTATCTATATATGTCAGTTTGTGTAAATCCGTTTGTGTGCGTGGTTGTCTGTCTGCCTAACCTCCTGCCTATATGTGTCCATCTGTGCATGAATACCTGGACCCCACACTCGTTGAGTGGGTACAGCAGTAGATGTTTGCGGATGGGGTACAGGTGGGCGTACTGACAGTGGAAGTTGTGTGCCATTTTCAGCAGGTGCCGTTCCTGAGGCGAGTGCTTCTTGTAAGATGCGGGACAGCACAATGGGTCAGGCTGTAGGGCTCTCACCCACCTGTTGGATTGGTTGGATGGAGAAATGAGTCGGTCACAGCATGACAACATGTACAAAGTACAGTATTTATCTGTTTTCAATATTATCTTTTCATTGTTAAAAATGAGTAATACTTTTTTGCATAGACACATGCTCTGCTTAAAATGCACACAGAGACAGATTTCTGAATTTAAATTTGCGTTTGGGCTTTTTAAAACTCACAGGGGTGAGTGTGCTGAAGAAGCGTCTGCTTCGGGATGCGTTTCCTCGAACTCTTGTAATTCTTCAACCACACTTCTCTCTGAGCCCTGATTTTCTTCTTCCTCTGCTTCCAGTATCCTCTCTTTTTGCTGCTCCTCCATTTAGCACAAAGGAGCTACGAGTTGTTTTAGGGCAAATTAAACCACTCACGAACAGCTAAAAAAAACTCACGAATTTAAATAAACGGTAATTTCAGGTTCATTCTAAGACCAGATCCGGTTTTGGCAAAAATGTTAAGCAATGTTGAGTTCTCTCATTCGGCGTCTTGTCTCCATGGACACGCCAGCCACATGGTCACGTGATTCCCGCGAGGTTTACCCCTGAGAGTGGCATTACGAACTTTCATAATTTGCTAGGACAAACGTTGATATATAAATAATCCAAACTAAAACCGCAGACTTTTAATAGTTAAGTGTGTCCCTTTACACTTTAGCACTACTAAATTATTAATCAACAATACTATAACGTCAAGTTTGTCATCTGAAAACCTTGTCAAGTACTATTGTGGTCAGGGAGATAACCTAATGTTATTAGTTTATCATTGAATACCAAGTAACGTTAATGTTTCACTACCGAGCGGCAGACTCCTTATTGGTTTTGCCTGGAATCAATAAAACAACAAAAATCGTTACATGTTTTTTTTTGTAAGAGACACTATATTTGACAAAAAAAATATTGTCTTATCTTCCAGAATCTCATTTTCTGTGATTTTTAAAAGCAGATGCATGGACACAACCGAGAGGTTTTAAGTGTGTGTGCCAGGGACGAATCCCTGACCTTTTTTTGCTGTTCTTTTTTCTCACCCCCTATGTGAGTCAGAGAAAGCCTCCTCCCCCGGTCGCCGGACAGACAGCTTTATAGCTCGCTTTCGCACTCGGCCCTAAGAGACGTAGCGGGACCCAAGAGCTGAAGATGGCCTGCGCGCGGCTCCTGATTTCGCTCGTGCTGCTGGTCGCTCTCCGGCGCGCGGCGGGCTTCTGGCTCTTTAACGTCATCTTCCCGCCGAACGCCAAGCCCCAGCACGTGCCCAGCAACAGCACCCCACCTCTGATTTTGGGTGAGTTGCGGGGGGGTAATGCTAACTAATACTCTCAGTGTGTAACTGTAACTGTGCCTGTCAGCTGCTGGGATTATTAAGTGTTGCAAACATCCGGTGTATGTAGCAATTTTATTACCTTGTAAATAGTCTGTCGGTTTTGCAAACTACCCCAACACTTTTGATGCAGCTAATTTTAGTTTTATAATGGAATAATGTAGTTTTATTGTAACATTTCTTGCTTGAGCATGACAGTCCGAATGCTTGAGTGTCATGCCTTGATGATTGCATGCTGTAACAATAATTAGGAATGTAGTATCTTGCAGGAAGTGTAATGGTTGATATTAGCTACCTTTCCATCTTTTGTTGTCGTCAAGAACTGCTTCTGATTATGGCACAATAGGCATTAAATATGGTTACTTTTGGGTCCATTTTCCTTCTTGGCATCTATCTCCTGCACTGCTTCTTCTCGAAGGAGGCGCATTGTATGCATGCCAAATGAAGACTTTTAAAAGTAAATAATAGTTTCTGGTAGCGTCCACCACATCTCCAAAGTGTCCTGCTTTCAGGAACCTTTGCAACGTCTGCAGGATGGGACTGGGGTTGAAAAAGTGGCTGTTGATTTTGCATGTCCTAGTGAAACAGCCGGTGTGCAGTAATGCTGACAGAAAACAGCATAAGAACAAGAAGGTAGCAGGTAATAGGAGAGAGTATTCTGAACTGAGTAAATTATAGTCATGGGACAAACACTTCACTACTGTTTCACAACCATTTCGGATAGCAAAAGCATTGACTACACCCACGTGTGCAGGACAATCTGGACTTTATCCGAGCAACGTTCTATTTATTGAAAAGATCACATTGACAAGACTAAATGATGGATTAAATGATCCTGCGAGCATTGAAGTGCATGACAAAAAAGAAAACAGACATACTTTAAGGCATCTTATTCAAATGTAACAGTGCCAGGGAACCTGGGAAACCAGCTGGAGGCCAAGGTGGACAAACCCCGCCTGGTGCACTGGATGTGTTACAAGAAGACGGACCACTTCTTCACCATTTGGATTGACCTCAACATGTTCATGCCTGTTGGTGTTGATTGCTGGATTGACAATATCAGGTCCGTAGGCGTCTGTTTCCACCCTGAATCTGAAATTTAGGGATAGGGTGGTTCTACTTTCATACAACAGTAATAATTAACTCAAAACAACCAAACCTTTTCTTATCTTAAAACATTACCTCAGTCCAGAGACAGTGTGGGAGAAACCATTTTATTTCAAATTATATTAAAATATGATGCCTCTCAGCTCACCTCTTACACTCTTTTGTTTTGTTGCTACCATTTAAGCCACACCTTCTTTGTCTTCCTTTTGCTTCTGGGCTGGGCTGTGCTTCTGGAGTTCCATGTCTGCTTCTCCATGCAGGATTGTGTATAACAGGACAACACGCAAGACCTCCAATTCTCCAGGTGTGGAAGTGAAGGTGCCGGGGTTTGGGCAGACATATCCAGTGGAGTTCCTGGACACCAACAAACTCACAGGTATGTTATGGTTCTGTCCTTATTACACTCACCTGTAAACCTTTGTCATTCCCATCAGAATTATAATGCAGTTTTAATTTGCTGCCTCTATCCAGGGTATCTTCACACTATGGTACAGCACTTGGTGAATGCAGGGTATGTTCGCAACGAGACTATCAGAGGAGCACCTTACGATTGGCGGATTGCCCCCAGTAAGTACCGCCCACCAAGCCTTGCAGATGCATTCTGGCCAGTGAGCTGCTGTGGTGGCAGTACTTTTGTCTCTCAGATGAGCAGGAGAAGTACTTTGGACGACTTAAGGCCATGGTGGAGGAGATGTATGAAGAGTACCAACAGCCGGTTCACCTGCTTGGGCACAGCATGGGATGTAACTACATCCTGTACTTTCTGAACCGCCAGTCCCAGGCCTGGAAGGAGCGCTACATCCAGAGCTTCATAGCGCTGGGTGCGCCCTGGGGAGGGGCAGTCAAGTCTCTCAGGGTGCTGGCTTCAGGTGGGTCATTCACCTACAGCAAAGCATTATGACATAATTATGATAATGTAAAAGCAAAGTCAGGCTGGTTAAACATGGCACATGCAAAACAAACAGAAGCATTTGCCTTTTTTAAATACACAAATCAAACAATGTGTTTGACTTAAAACTAACCGTTTTTAAGAATGAAAATGTGGATAAACATTTTTTTAGAAAATGTAATGCTTTTATTTAAAAAACAAGCAAAAGCTTTACACAGCCTTTATACATGATAATCTTGCAAAGACTAGGTGAGTTTCTGGCCTAATCATGCTTTGTGGGTGTTTGTCTAGTTAATCTTGTCAGATAAGAGCAGCCTAGTTAAACAGCAGTGCACCAGTCCTTCACTCTGTGGCGCACAGAAACAGGGGCAGTCAACTCTGTGTATTATGGGAGCTATTGAGCGCTTCAAAGGACAGATATCCAGCATTCATTACATGTAATTTTTTCAGTTACATAACTGAATCTCTCTGCCCCAGGTCCATGTGTGTGGAGTCTGCATGTCCTTCCCGTGTTGTTGTAGGGTTTCCTGTAGGTCAGAGGTGTCAAACTCCAGTCCTGGGGGGCCGCAGCCGTGTGTAGCTTAGTTCTTTCCCTGTTCCACCACAAATGATTCAGCTCAAGAGCTGTGTGGTAATTAGCACAAGTTGAATCAGGTGTGTTAAACGAGGGGAAACCCAAAAATGTACATGGCTCTGGCCCCCCAGGACTGGAGTTTGACACCTGTGCTCTAAGTTCTCTGGTTTCCCCCTACAGTCCACAAACATGCTGAAGTGAATTGGAATTGCCAAATTGTCTGAATGTGCGTATATATGCCCACCTGCCCACCCTACAATGAGCTGGTGTCCCAGATTCTGTTATTCCCTGCCTAGCACTCAAAGTTTCTGGGATAGGGTCTGGACTAACATCCTGCACCAGACTAGCGGGTATATAAAATGGATGGATGGATGGATGGATGGACGGACAGACATAACTTTGAAACACACCTAATTCCATCATTTCCTATACAAGGTGTTTTAAAATTCTTCTTGTACAAAATGGTTTGCATGCCATATTTTTTTTGTGAATAAATATCTGAACATAGGATCCATCCTTTTGGTGCCCTCCATCTTGATCAGGTGAAAATGATGGAATCCCGTTCGTATCCAACATCAAGATCCGTGAGGAACAGCGGATGACTACTACCAATCCTTGGATGATCCCTTCAGAAATGGCCTGGCCCGAGGACCACGTCTTCATCTCCACTCCGTCCTTCAACTACACCGTCCGGGACTACAAGCGCTTTTTCCAGGACATCAACTTTGAGGATGGGTGGTACATGTGGAAAGACACCAAGGACCTAACAGCTGGCCTGCCCCCCCCAGGTGTGGAGGTGTACTGCATGTACGGGGTGGGGCTTCCTACACCAGTCACCTACGTGTATGACCAGCAGTTCCCGGACGCAGACCCAGTGGACATCTTATACGACGATGGTGACGACACAGTAGACAGCCGCAGTATGAGTCTCTGCAAACGCTGGGTTGGCCAGCAGGAGCAGCCAGTACACGTCATAGAGTTTCAAGGCATGCCCCACTTGGACATCGTCTTCCACAACAAGGTGCTCACACTAATCCAGAACATCCTAGAGGGAAAACCGTGGCCATCAGACCAGCCTCCCACCTCTGCTTCAGCACAATTTGATCAGTCTCCCATCCCTAACCCCACACAGCTGGACCAGACACCATCTCCCACACCAAATTCTGCAGATAAGGAGATGGGACTATAATTATTAGCCATTCACACAGGCTGTGAGACTCAAACACATTGCTGCCGGAATGTACTTTTACATCTGAATGCAGTTTTTGTTGCTCCATTGCAAAGTAACTGGACAGTAACCACATCCCTTTGTCTCTTCATGTTTTCTAATTATATTAGCCATGTTCAAATTCCATATAGGTGTTATGAATTGATATCTAGTATTAATATATTTACCGATGTAATGTATGTAGTTATCAGAAAAGGTTAAGCTAAGAGTTTTCTAGGAATTGGGAAAGTTTTTTTTAAACAACTGGCAAAACCATGTTTCTCTTTGATCTGAACATTTGATCTGTTGTTGATGTGAACTAATTTGCAGCGGTTGTGATTGTAGAATTGATTGCATAAATATTTTAATAGATAAAATAATGTTAATCAATAAAACGTTTTAGTTGCTGTCGTTTCCATTAAACCGTACCTCTAAACACTATCGTTGAGAAACTGTTACGCTTTTGCATACGTGTGATATGTAATCTACCTGTCCCCATATATGTTTATTCACATGTTTATAAACGCCTTACCAAAATGGGGTCTGTTGTATTTTCTAAGTTAAATTCTAACTTGTACGTTTTGGATTATTAATGTTGAATTCTGATTTTGAGTGTTTTGGTACTTCCCAAATTAAGTGAATATTTAATTGTTCGGATTCTTCATGTTATCTACCGAGAAACCTGTAAAGTGACGTGATTTTCAGTGGCGCTGGATCGCAGATTAGTAGGTCAGCATTTTACTTAGACGTGGTGTGGGCACCTGAACTACCTTTGAGCAATACACTGTAGGCTTTGTTTCGTTGTCAGGAACACGATCGAATTACACCATAAAGCCAGTTTCATCATTTAGAAAATGAAAAGGTTTTAAAACGATTCTGAAGTTTACACTGCAACAAGCCCAGACTTTTTTCAAACAATTAAACATTCAGACAGAACAAAAAAAAACATGTAGGTGCCTTTTTATTGGTTGGTAGGGGTGTAAGGTTTGTGTCAGCAGATTGTAGAGAATATCAGGTCAGTCACCTATAAGGTTCGAAGTCTTCCACAAACCTTTTTTTCGGGGGTGTTACCCAGCTCCGCCAATCAATGAAATCTGTGTTACATTGTTTTTCCTCCGCCCTCAAAGCTCCTGATCGATGCCCTCGAATCTCGATGTCTTCCGTCTTTTTATTTTCGCCTGACTGTTCTCACATACTTCGTGCTTTTTGTCCGGTCCCGTGACTTCCACAAGCTCCAGTGTATGGTAGGTCTGTGGTGGTGAAAACTATAAAAAGCAGCCCAGGTCAGTATTATTATAGCCACTAAATTATGAGCCAGCGGAAGAGATGCCATCGAGTTATGGCTTGATGCTGCTTCTGTTCCTGCTGTTAATGGTGCTTTCCTACAACGCCAGTCCTGTAAACAAATGCCTGAGAGAGAAGTCCTGCAAAACTCGTCCCCCGGTCGTCTTGAGTAAGTACACTAATGTTCATTTCCTTGATTATATGCTGTTGACTTAAATTTTCGTCTGCAATGGGTTTGACGTACATCTGTGACTTAAGACATGTCATGCTATACACAGTGACAGTGTTTTATGTAAATGAGTCATTCGTTAAGCATGGCAGATTTGCGTCAATTTAAAAATTATTTGAAAATCATTGTAATGACGTAGCTGAATAGCCTATAGTAGCCATGCCTATACGTAATGTGTATAATATACATCATTGTTTAATGATCTTAAGCATTTTGTAATAATGGTAGTGATTTTATTGTTATTTTTTGTGTCCCGGAACTTTTGAGTGGTGTGGAGTACCTACGCCTATGGTTATATTGGTTGTTTATTTCGGAATGAGACTGTTGCTTCAATAAGTCATATGACAGAGTGTTGAAATGGTCCTCCTGTGTTGTGCGTGAAACGTAAGATAAACAGTGAAATGTGCTTTGCAATAATACGGAGTTACTGATCCCATTTTCCTACTCTTAAACACACAGTAATACTGTTTTTGTGGTGGAAATGGTGATTTATTTTGTGATTTCAAACTAAGCAATGCTATCTTATTCATTACAATCAAAATAAATTAATGGATGTATTAATGCTACTTAAGATCATTCTTCTTAAATTACGTTAATACAGATGTTAGAATTTTACGTAACTGCTCAGTGATGCTTTTCTGAGTCGCTTGAAAATAGTCTGCCCACAATGAGCTGGTTGAACCTTAGTTCTAGGAAAAGAACTGAAAAAAATTAAATAAAGTGGTTGATGCATTGACTGGTTTATAAGATTGCCATTATAAGATATGTTGTGTATATAAATGGTCCTTACTGATGTGAAATGTGCTCTGCTTTTAGTTAAACTATCTCCTTTGTTTCTGTATATTTGTGTGGTTTTCTTTTACTTTGAGATCTAGTGTAATTATGTCTCCTAAAGTATATTCCTTATATATGTTCAGAGATTTTTTTTGTTTGCTATGAGACTCTTGGTAAAAAATCTGCAGTTTTAAAAACTGAGAAAGGTATGAGTTGATCACATCAACCTGACATTGTCACCTCTTTGCACCTGGATGGTAAAGCGCTGCATATCTTCAACTACGTTCAGCTCGAATAACATTGCCATAGGCCTGTCAACACCAGCTTCTGATTGGTAGGTCTGATTTAGTCACATGACCATATGACCTTGTCCTGCAGTCCCAGGAGACCTGGGGAACCAGCTGGAAGCCAAGCTGGATAAGCCCAGTGTCGTTCACTATATCTGCTACAAGAAGACTGATGATTACTTCACCCTTTGGCTCAACTTGGAGCTGCTGGTGCCTGTGGCCATCGACTGCTGGATCGATAACATGCGGTGAGTTGGGCTGGGAGGGGAACATGAGGTCCTGACCTCTCGTCCAGCCTTTAGCAAGAAGCTGTTGACACTGTGATCAGTTTGTCACTGCCAGTGGACATAGCCCCAAAAGTGAGGCTGCAGGTTTGTCTGACAGCATCTGGTGTTGGTGAGGTTTATTGCACGTCTGAAATAACTTCCCTTTCAGTCTATCTGTTTCTCCATCTCATGTTCCATTTACAATTTTCTGCCAAAGGTGACAGAGACACTCCTGATTCTCTTTCTCAGTTTTGTGTTCCTCATTAATTAGCTGTATGTAACCATGTATGCAGAACCGAATGTTGACTCTAGATGGGGATTTGATACCGAAATCAACCAGAGGCAGTTCTAGACTTAAAGCCAATGTAAAGCACCTTATTTAGGATTATATAATCTCTAGGTAATCTTGTTACAGCTTGCTGTGTGTTAAACTGTTATATGTAACTTATGTTTCATCATGAATATAGCCCTACGTGTTTGCATGACGTGAGAAATCTCATTTTAACTATGGGTACAGAATCCAGGTGTACTTGTTAGGGGATACCCGAGATTGGCATTTAAGAGTGTCTGTGTGTGCGTGTGTGCACCTGTCTCTCTCAGGCTGATTTACAACCAGACAACGAGAAGCACAGAGGCCCCCCCTGGGGTGTATGTGCGAGTGCCCGGATTCGGGAAGACTTACCCCCTGGAGTTTCTGGACCCCAGTAAACGCACTGTGGGTGAGTGACTGAGCTGCTACAGGCTGTGTGTGTGTGTGTGTGTGTGTGTGTGTGTGTGTGTGTGTGTGTGTGTGTGTGTGTGTGTGTGTGTGTGTGTGTGTGGCTGCATGGCTGGATACGTGAGTAACTCATTTTACCGGTCATCAAATTCGTGTGCCGCGTCAGGAAGTAGCAGCAGGGTATTTTAGTTTGCGGAGACTGTCAGAATTTTGCAGTGCCCCAGCCTCAATCTGACAGAACATCTCTGCAGTGCTGGAACACAGAATCAGTACCGGTACTAAGATGCTCTTTCCTGGTAGTGAGGCTTCGCTTTGTGGAGACTCGGAGCCAGGAAAGGTTTTCCACAGCACACTATCTTTTGATGGAGCCAATATGATTTAATGAAGGGGGGAAAAAAAACGTATCCAATGAGTTTTGTGTGCAGAAGTATATCTACAGGTGTTATAGAGCATGTCTCTTTCTTGGTAGGGATATACTTCTTCGCCATAGTGCAGGCGCTGGTGGACTGGGGATACACGCGGGACGAGGATGTTCGGGGGGCTCCTTATGACTGGCGCAAGGCCCCCAGTGAGTACAGACCCTGCCAAGCTCACTACCGCATCCCTGCTGAGTACTCATACACCCCACAAACACTCTACATTGCTGAGTACTCATACACCCCACAAACACTCTACATTGCTGAGTACTCATACACCCCACAAACACTCTACATGCACACTTTCTACATGGGAGGTTAGGACTTTAGATCAGGGAGCAAAATGCCAGCTTTAAAGATGGCATGATAATATGTTGTAAATCTTTGCTGTTATAAAATTTTACACAATTTTTACAGGTTTCTGCAGGTATTTCCCTGACAAATTGATTAATCTTTGTCGTGCAAATAAAAAAACTTAACTAGAAATATTCTCCCAGTTAATGTACAATTATCGTATTGGCTCGAATAAGACAACCCCCCACTTTTTAGCAACTATTTTTAGAAAAGAAAGTTTTTGGAATACGAAATCTTAATTTTATTTAACATACAATAAGTTAACCCCTTAGCCACAGGCAGTCGGTTAAGTGTATTAAACAGCAAGCATTCAAAAAAAAAAACAAATATATTATCGGAGGGGGTTGATAATGTATTTTACAATCTTGAGTATTTGGTTGAGCCATATTAATAAATGAAATGACAGCTCTTTTAAAACTGTAATGTTACTGTCATTATTAACAGCCACTATCGCTTTAATACTACCAGCGACTCAGCCAGGTAAGCCAGCAATTTACGTGACACTCAGGAATACACGCTAAACACGCACATTGCCAGGGCTGCCAGCTCCCACGCTCCTGGCGCGACACTCGCGCTTTCAGACTCTTGCCTTATGGCAGTCTGTATTACAGTAAGCCAAAACACTTCTTACAAAAAATTGTATGTGGCGCCAACTATTCCCTTTTTTGTCTAGACCCCTAAAGATGACACTTTGTCAGACATATTTTGTAGGAAAAAAAATCCATGTTGTATTTGGGCTAACATTAGATGACCTTCTGCTATTAAAAAGGAGTGTAGGAAGAATCTTACACTGTTGCACAGAACATGGAATTTTCCAGTTACGATTCCTTGTTCCCCCCAATAATGGCTAACTGTTTCTTCCAGTAATGATTAAGAATAGTTTTTTTGCTAATGGACAATGGCTTCAAAATACAGTTTCCTCCCTGAACTTGATATCCTTTCTAAATTTCCCAACAGCCATTTCCAGCCCAATTTTAATGCCAGTGGATTAATCCACAGCGATTTGTAATTCCAGAATATAAATACAGCTTTACTATAGTGAAGTTGTTGGTGCTGTTT
Source organism: Hyperopisus bebe (assembly GCA_026777045.1). Taxonomy (NCBI): domain Eukaryota; kingdom Metazoa; phylum Chordata; class Actinopteri; order Osteoglossiformes; family Mormyridae; genus Hyperopisus; species Hyperopisus bebe. Next base: position 10,960,961 of record JAODJW010000019.1, read on the forward strand.
TCTGGACCAATCCTCTCTGTCTACATCACAGATGAGAACAAGGCCTACTTCCTGGAGCTGCAGAAGATGATCGAGGAGATGGCCGAGAAGTATGGCAGCCCTGTGCTCCTGATGGCGCATAGCATGGGCAACATGTACACACTGTACTTCCTAAACCAGCAGCCGCAAGCCTGGAAGGACCGCTATATCAAGGCCTTCGTCGCCCTGGCACCTCCCTGGGGGGGCGTGACTAAAACACTCAGAGTGGTGGCATCAGGTAGAGGCGTTCTGTGTGTGTGCGAGAAAAAGAGAGCGAGAGATTGTGAGTGTGTTGTATTCGTTCCTTTGAACAGTATGAGCACCTTAGCTCACTTTGCAGGTTGGCCACTCTAGTGCTGTGTGTGAATCCATTAGTGAAGTGAGCTCATTGGCTAATCGTGCTCTGACCCCGCCCCCCATCTCAGGTGACAACGACCACATCCCGCTGATCAGCCCCCTGAAGATCCGCTCGCAGCAGCGCACCGCCGTCACCACCACCTGGCTCTTCCCGTATGCCAACAGCTGGTCCGCCGACCAGGTGCTGGTGTCGACCCCCAGCGCCAACTACACGCTGCGCGACTACCAGCGCTTTTTCTCCGACGTGGGCTTCCCAGAGGGCTGGGCCATGCGGCAGGACACGGAGCCGCTGGTGAGCGCCCTGGAGCCGCCCGGCGTCACCGTGCACTGCCTGTACGGTAGCGGCGTGCCCACAGCTGAGGCCTTCCACTACGACGCCTCCTTCCCGGATGTGGAGCCCAGTGTGGTGCAGGGCGACGGCGACGGCACGGTGAACCTGGTGAGCGCCACCCAGTGCCGCCGCTGGTTGGGCCGTCAGCCTCAGCCCGTCCACCTGGTGGAGCTCCCGGGCAACGAGCACGTGGCTATGCTGCTGAATGGCACCACCGTGGCATACATCAAAAACGTGGTCCTCTCCCCCTGATAGCCCAGGCAGAGCGGTGATGTCATAGTCTCGCCTTCACGCTACAAAGGACATTCAAAGAAGTATTCTAAGAATCCAAGACCATAGTCAATATGTCATTTCTATTGGGCTTGTGGGACTGCAAAGTACAACAAGCGGACTCTTCTGCTAGTCCTGGTTTGTTTGCACCTACTTATGACCTCTATATTCAGTATAAAAGAACAAAGACTGAGCCCAGGATTAAAACTGGCTCCGGTTATAATTGGCCTTTTTTTTTTAAGCTGTGTTACTGTTATATTTTGTTTAATTCTCGTGCATTTGCAGCCTGTCAAACCGCTACTGATGACGGCTGCCGCTGCAGCCTGAATGTTTGACCTTTTGAGGTTTTAAGTGTCTCCAGTCGTCATGCCAATGGGAGGCCTTTATTCTCAGTGTGGGGTGGGAGGGGGATCCTGGCCATTTTTAAGGCTGACCACCTTTCACCTGTCATTGTTTTCCTTGAGTATATTGATTATTAGTAATGGTTTTAAAAATTGGCTTTTATTTTGATATACATTCTTTGGTTTATGGGATTTCCTACATTGTCCATTGAGGGGTGATCAGTGCCCTTTCTGAATAGACACCTGTTACAGTTGACCTAGTAACCTCCTTTCATGAGTTGACATGACCTCATACGTACTTAAACTGCAAAAACTGTCTTTGAGCTGTACTGCGTGGCGCATGTGGGTGCTCAGCCTACTGAGACCGCTTTTCACAGCACCTTCACTTGAAAAGGGACCACAAATTTGCACAACACCCCGTACCACACGATTTCGTCATTATTCCAGCACCAGCCCCATAGGCTTCCTCAGACTGTTGCGTGCTGTTGCTTTGGCCTTGGACTGTGCTTTTACATACTGAAATAATATTTAAAGTTTTCTGGGGTATTACATCAAGTGCTAAATATGACTGTAGTTCAACATTTCATTATTGATAGTGCCTAGTTCCTGAAACATTTGGTAATTAAATGAAAATGAATCTAAGCTTATACTATTGAACTAATATGGATTGTTTTGTAGGCCAGGAATAAATCTATAGGTATAAATCTGAGACCATTTAATCTATTTATAAGCTGAAATGGACCCATTACCTTTTAACACCGAACATGACCTATAGATCAGTATTTTATATTTATATCAAACCTGATTCATTAAGATCTTGCTCCTAATAAATATGGAGAACTGGGCCTGGGAAAACCTGCTCTACTCAATGTCTGCTCAAAATGACCCCATTCAGGGGAAAAGTCTCTTCCCACCAAGATTATCTGCCCTATTTCATTAGAAAACCTGTGCTACACTGCGCCACTTGCTGGATGCCGCCTGGCCGTGCACATGCCGGCTGCAAAAAGTATCCACTCCCTGCCCCTCTGCACATTAAAGGGAAGTTCACTCCTGGTTACCTTCTGGGCGTGGTGGCTCTGCCTTGGTTTGGATGCTCATGTATGAGCCCCACCCAAAAATGAAGGTTGGTTCAACAAAGTGGAGTTTTCTCAATAAATATTTCCCAGAAACCCGTTTACTTAGAATGAATGGTGACAGCAGTGTATTTTCCTTTCTTTTACAAAACACCAAACTCATGTCATTTATAACCAGTATTTTTAAAGTATGTTTACAAAATATTCACATAAAGTTATCCATCCATCCATCTATCCGGGTCAGGAATACAGGGGCTCTGGGAATTTCATTTCAGGCAACACAGGGCACAATGATGGGGTACACCCATGATAGCCAGCCAGGCCATCGCCGGGCATAGATAGACTAAAGGTGATGATACACAGGGCAACATTTTGTACGATGCAACAGGCAATTACCAAACAGTTGAGACAATGGGCAACTCGTCTGGATCTGGGCAATTACAAAAAGCTGCCCACTCCCAGAGTTTTTCAAATAGAAATTTGTTGATATTGACGGGAACGTGCCAGAGCAACAATGGTCAGACAGTTGCCCACTCTAAGATGATGATTTACCAGCCATAGCTTAAAAAATCTTGAGTCAAGGATGGCATAATGATGACTGATGTTAGTTCTTCTAGCAAGGCAAAGCAGTCCAGCTCAGCACAGCTGAAAGCAGAACATCTTGTTTCCAGCCTTACAGCGGAGCTGCTGGCAAGTGACCCTCAGGGGGAAGACGGCGTCTTCATGGGAGTCCAGGAGACTCTAGGGGGAAGAACAGGTGCCATGGGACAGAGGTTATTTCACACAGGGTCACGGGGGCTGTCGATTTCAGTGTACCAGTACTGAAAGTACCAGTACTGAAAGTATCACAGCAGCTGGGATACTTCTCTGGTATTTTGGGGTGGGACTTGAAGGTGTTCATTGGCGAATGGCTATGCAAATAGCCTGCCTATGAAGCACAATACAACTGGCACCTTGAACAAAGTTGGGAACTCAGAAAACAAGGAAAAATGGAGTTAAAAAAAGGTAATAATAATGTATGCATGGATAAAAAGAGAGCTTTAATAGCAATCTGGTTGGAAGAACCAGAAGATCTGGTTCTACTGGGGCTCCATTATATTGGAAAAAAATCAAATATTGCAATGTAATTTTGCTGGAATTGATATTGGGACATTTATAAAAGAAATTAGTTCAAGATCTTACACTCATCTAGGATTTAAACAGTATGGATGAAAATGATTACAATTGACTGAGAGCATATGTAGAGCTCACACAAAAGCAGCAACAGTAAACTTTAAAATTATTTTTAAGCGTATACTAGATAATCTTGAAAAGGAATAATCCTTAAACTTTCAATTCTTGCTAAGCTTTGTTTCGTATGACAAAGTAAAAATGTTTTTGTGAAACTTAAACGCCCCGTGCTATAATGTCCAAACAGTATATAGCAGGGGTGGCCAGTAATCTAATTAGGGAGTTGCATGATTAAATTGCCTGATCTCAAACCAGCTGACTACCACAGGGCTTGTAATGTGAGAACTTTGTGTGCATAGCATGCAATGTTGGTATCATTACTGCACATTGCCCATCTTTATAACATACTACTGCCATTTTTTGAATTCAGTACAAAATATCCGCCTGGCGTTGTGATGTCTTTCAGCGCCAGGTTTTACAATAGTGGAAAACCACCACAAAGTACAGTAATTTTGGTACTTTTTTGAAGTATCAAAACTATGATACCTGGTGCAGTGGAAAAGCGCCTTTAGTGTGGTATGATTCATAGGAAAGGCATGCAAAACAACTTCACAAGTCACTAATAATCTATCTATGAAATGAAGAAATTCTGGAAATGACTAGTTGCCTGGCAGCTGTACCACGCACATTAACATGCAGAAATCACCACAGAGCATGTGTGCCCATGTGTGCCCATGTGTGCCCGTGCTTAAAGTGTGGGCAGAAAAAGGGAGGCGTCACCTGGAGCTGCGGCAGACACTCGGCACGCAGCCTGTCCGACTGGTCACCCACGCACCAGGCCAGGCTGATGTGGAAGGAAGGTTTCTATGGGGAGAAGTGGCACCAGGCTTAAACATCCACTGACCTCATGTCTCACAGACACACTGCCGAATGACCAGCAGGTCCACAGAAATAGGATAAAGGTGAATACTCTGCCCAGCTGTATATGCAGAAATGGGATGGAAATCCATATTAATCTGGAAAATGTGTTTATATAGGATCGCCTAAAGAGGCTTCGAGAGAAAGATTCTGTGTTCTAAAGAGAACCCCAGTCGTTGATTGTTCTGTACAGTATGTGTTTAATGGTATATCACTAAAAACAATCCCACACAAATCCAGATATATATTTTCTGAAAAACACAATCGGTGATGATTAAGGACCAACGCTGCCTTTTTTGCAGGCTTCTGAGCACGTTTATATGCTACACATGCAAACACCTGAAAGTCACCCTGACCAAAAATGTGCATGGGGGGGGTTCCGACCTGGTAGAAGGTACTGAGATTAAACTCCTCCATCGTTTTGTCCACGACTCTAACCAGTTCCAGCAGCTGAGCGTGTCCTGTGGAAACCTCCAGTGCAAGAAAGGTTCTGCAGCAGAACACAACCACAACTGACACTTCGTATAAATTGTTTTCTGTTCTGTATGCATGATCAGTGTAACCTGGACATACCAAACAAATGTTTTTCCAACAAGTCATTTTAGATGTCCTATATGATCATTTTTAATTATCGTAACTAGGCTGACTTATAATTAATGCAAACTGCTGATGATAAAAGGCTATCAGACTGTATGGCTGTGAAATATAAAGAACTGCTGTCTCTGGATCTACTCTTACATGTTTCCTGCGTGATCTCACCTTGTCTTCTCCTCGTTGCTGTAGACCTTCAGCTGGCTTGCAATACAGCTGAACCTATAGTATGGACAGAAGCGCATACCATAAGGTAAAATAGACATCGCCTTATCCTTTTGGATTCAATTTATTCCTTCATTTTTAAATAAAGACTGATTACTGTAGAAAGACTCCAACCCTGTAAGACTGATGGACAGATTAACGCAGAAGATCTGATCATGACAGAACCCCCAACGCACAGATAAAGAGGAGCCTGGAGGAGTTCAGAGAGCCCAACTCACCGGGAACATTGGGCCAAGCCCGTCTGGAGGGACATCACAAAGGGCTGGATCCAATGGTGACGGAGCACGACTGTCTGGGACAGGCTGAGGTGGAACTCGGTGGAACACGTCAGCTGGAACCCGTGGGTAGTTGTTAGCCGGGACATCTCTTCCAGCAGCTCCAAAAAGCCATCCTCAGGATGATCTACAAGCAGGGACACCCAAAAGGGTGTGTGACAAAATTAGTAATGGAATAGTGGCACCCCACATGGTATAGAGATCAACACTTACAAGGCAGGTACACATATGTAGCCCAGTTTCCTCGCTCGTGCTGGAAGGAGCGCACTCGACCGCCATGTAGTGAGCTGTCCTCAGTCACCTTCTCCTCTGGAAACATCTCCAGCACACTGTCTGGCAGAAGTAGGCGGGGCTTTGGCTGAAGGGGAGGAGTCTCTTCGATACTGATTCCATCCTCTGATTGGGAATGGTTATGGTCTCTTCCCAGTTAAAAAAGAACACATGAATGCATTCACATATTTAACCAACTAAGCTCCATATCACATCACAGAAAACTGTATGTCCCTTTTAAAACTAAAGATCCAAAACTGAGGAACTTGTACTCCTTAGCATAAAGTATACTTTGGTCAAAAACGTGTGGGCATTTTTGGGCGCTTTCGCATCGTGAACTTGCGTTGTGTTTCAAACACAGGACCTCGACCAAGTGGCTCAGAACTACAAAAAGTCTCAGTCAAGATGGCCCACGAACTAAGTCCCTGAACTTAGGTGGGAAAGTGCCTTTTAACCCCAACTTCGTGTCCTACACTGCCTGTGAGAGGCTCACCATTTTTCATTTTGATTAAATTTGCCATGTGAATTACACTAACCTTTCAGAGCTCAGAAATGTTTTTAGTTAAAAAATAATTTAATTCATTGTTAAAATATTCCCTTTGAGATGAAGCACCTTTTCTACTCCAAGGTAGCAAAAAAAAAAAAAAAATCTTATTGTTCTTAGATTTGGTGTTTTTTTATGAGCTGTAACGTTTTTACCATTACAGCCAAATGACTCAGTTGTACCTTCCTGAAAAATTTAGATTCAAAATTTCAAGATTTATATAATCTTATGTATTTTACTGTAAAAGTTCATATTACTGTATGTTCAGTCCCCCACAAAAGCAGACTTTTATTTCGAAAGATTTAACACTTTCAGTAATGACATGAGAGACAGGTGACCTCCTCTGATTTATCCCCATCAGATTAAATCTGCCTCTTTCTGAACCCAAAGACGTTTTAGATTACATTATCCCAGGACCCTAATGAGCAGATAGAAGTTGGATAGATGTTAACATGCAGAAAAAAGCTGACAGTAGAAATAACACGAGGGACAAATATGACAGAATAAGTCATGTCTGCCTTTTCAAACAAACAGAGAGATAATGGGATATAAATTGCTCAAATAAATTGCAACGTTTAGGTAATTTTCAGCAAATCACAAGGAAGATAAAATTTATCAAGAAATGTAAGTGAAAATTAAAATATTTCCATTTGCTTGTTAATTGTTTTGTTTCCTGTCAAAATGTGAGAATTCTGCATTTAAAACTACAAATTATGATATAAGGAAGAGACACTATGAGTAAGTAGGTAGCTGTTTGGAAGGGAAAGAAACTGGTAGTGGTAGCCAGTGTGCCACATTAATATAATTACACTAACATAATTATGATATAACTCAAAACTGATTAACTTGTTTAATACTTACTCGGAGATCGTAGTAGATTTAACCTTTTTATAAAAACTGGAAGTGTAAGCAGTTTGACTGGGCTGTCGTTTTCGTTTTTCGCCTTTTACATTTCCTTCTTCTTCTTCGGAACTGCTACTGTACCCAACTAACATGTCTTAAGACAAGACATACGGTCGTTAAGCTATTATTTGGACATTCTGCGACAAAGAGGAAGCTGATCGACCGCACTTAACGCTGATAGGCCGAAATGCGTTCGGCCCGCTCCAACTAAACAAGACTACACAGTCCCGCGTAATCGATACGAACCACCCAATCACCGCACACCTGATTGGTCCTCTGATCACGTGACTGGAAACCGGAGTCATGCGATCTTTTCAGCCCATCACTTCCGCAATTCATTAGGTTCCGATACCTTGTGTTATGACTGAAAATGTATATATACTAGTATTTCATAGGTACAAGCTTTATATGCATTTCACGTGGTAAAACTTGCCATTTTATGATCAGCATTAAACACTTTTCTATTTGAACAAAGGAAGTGTTATCATTGTCATTTCTGCCACCTACTGTACAGGAGGTGTCTATCCACGTCAGGCGGTTCTTATTCCAAAATGAATTATTGGCAGGAAGTACATAGAACAAATGCATACTGCCCAAGAACTGCTACCGTGAAACACAAATATATAAATAATATCAAGTGAAACATGTAAGTTATATTTTAACTTATATAACTTATAAGTTATATATTAACTTATATAATACTCTACTACAATAATACCAACAAACAAATACAACAAACGTATTTTATTGCTTAATAATAAAGGAATGCATTAAATATCCTATTAAATGACGCGACGACCACTACGCGCTTAACAAAAACACTCATACAATTTATGGTGGTTTTTAGAATAAAATTTGTTCACAGAAATAATACAAAAATTAACGCGTAATTTCAAAAAAACTATGCTTCAACGGGAGCATGTTAAAAGTCGGTATTGCAGGCAGCTTGCAGGTGAACCTTGCTGTAAAAACATTAAATGAAGCATAACAATTCGTAATGTAATAGAAAGAAAATTGCCAATTTACATCTGCCAAGAAAAGATTGCTCCTGTATTTCAGTTCCATAGATATAGCCAATTTCATAAAATAAAACGGATCTTAATGTTTTTTTTAAAAAAACAAGAATTTTCCTTTTGTGAGAATCAATTCATGATAGCTCCATATGTAGCAACTTCGAATGTAATGTATTATAGCTCATGAAATTACTTTGTCCAAAGACTTGGGTTCCGTATATGGTAAACAAATAGAGAATAAACAGTCTTGTAATTCTGAAGAACGTGCATATGTAGTGCACAAAAAACATGATGTATTTTAAATATCAGCATCCAGCGAATATGTATGTATTGGTTTATCAGTTGACTAGCGATCATTTAAAAAAGTTGGCAGAAATGTTTACCGAATATGATGATGATTTTTTCCCGCGGATAATCGATTTTCCGAGCAAATGATAATTATTAGGTTTTGTATGTTTATATTGTCTATACATCAAAATATTTGGGCCTGATATTAGACATTTACTCCCTCGGGATGTGATGTGTTCATGCAGCGCAAGTTTCCGGTGTGTGTTTTGTGGCCGGCAATTACTGTATTTCGTATTCAGGTTCCCGTGCTCTCTACAGTATTTCGGCTCTGTGAGTATTTTTTAAAATCAGAAGTCGGATTCCTGGAGCAGGGCAGAAAGAGTCGCAATAACATCAGTAAAGAGAAACAAAACAGTAAGATCGCACGAAAGACAAAAGCCATCGAAGGGATCCGTCGGGGGGAAACATGCACATTTTTAAAGTGGTTTGATGTGAGGCACAAAACAGCTCCTTCCTGACCGTCCCGGCCTTGGGCTGGAAGCGGCCTAGGTCCGCGGATTGGGGGCTGTCAGGGCCTGCGTTCTGCGTTCTGCGAGAGAAAAATACTCAGATTTTTTTAAATAAGGGAAACCACGCTGTACCGACCCTGGACGTCTGTTGAGGTAGTATATCAAAATCGCTTTGTGAATTTACAATTTTTACAGTCGCACACGATCCGTAGTTATTAAGAGTAATTGGCGCATGCGATCGTGTTTTATTGTAACTAACTCGCTGTTTTATCAGGCAAGGTGGAACTAGCTAGCTTCCGTTTGCGATCGCTAAAAACGGTTAGGACAACGTAAGAACCAAATGCGGTGTCTAGCATGTTTGAGACATCTTGTTTTTAAGCGGCCGATCAAACCCAGTTACTGGGTATCAATCGGGTGCTGCCGAGCTAGCGGCCGGAATAAATGAAATAAAATGTATCCACATAATGGTGGCTCGCGGGTTGTGCAGAAGGTAACAAGGTTATGCTGTTACGGTATGATTTCCCCTGCTGATCGACAGCAATCTAATAAGATTTAGCATCTGATATCTAAATATTCGAATTATTTGATGGTATCAGATTGACCCCCTAGTGATATATTTTTGGTTTTTTATTTGCACTTAAGAGCCGTATCCATTTTATGCAGTCGGCTGGCTATATATTTGATGAAGACGGCTGCGGCCGTGCAGATGTCGGATCTTTGTAGGGTTTATCTTGACCTTTATGTTCTCCCCCCCTGCAAAAGGTATTGTTTTGCAAACGGTGCAAGCCGCCGACCCGACGGGGGTAGGTGTCATTGGACTCGCGGAAAGTGCAGGTTTTGGGGGGTTGATTCAAACTCCTCCTTGTCGCGGTTCGTTCGGTAGAAACGCGCCGTCCGGTTCCCATTTAATCGAGCCGGGGACCGATTCGCCGACTGGTCGTTTGTATGTCAAAACCGCTGGGGCATCTGATGTGATGTTGAGCGGTTTCCGCCAGAACACCTAGTATTTTTGAAGATGATTCCCTTTTCCAATAGAAAATGCCGCTTTATGTCATATTCGGACCATTTTGTAATGACTTTTCTATACGAATGTTTCCCTCGCATATTTATATCCTTTGAATTGGACAGAAAACGAGTATTTGCGTAAAATATATGTTGGAAAAGCAATATCGTTTATATCCTGCATGCATAAAATGGGCGATCTAATTATAGCTAATCTGCTAGGAAAACCAAGGTTTGCTCATTTGCTTAAATCGTTATCAGACTAAAAGAAAAGAATGATTCACGTCAGGAAGATTAAAAATTTTAATGTCTAACCTTAATCCCATATGATGAAAGGATGTTGCGCTACTAGACAATGAGAATAATATATGACAAAAAGCCAATTAGCTGCTTTTTGTTTGAATAGCAGTGACGGGCTGCATTACGCCTAACTACGGCGGAGGCTACAGGAAGTGAGGCAGGGAAAACGCTTTCATTCCGAAATAGTCCTTGTGGCTACAGAAGATAAGCCGAGCTTTGTATAAAACTCTTTTTCTCGGAGACTTTGCACTGGTTGCATTGATAATGAGGTAATGGGCGCGTTGGGATGTCCTAGGCAAGTCGCCGGTTGGCCGTGGCTTTTCGGACGGGCTGTCCGTACCATCTCAGGAGGGGCGGAGGTAAAGCCACATGAGAAGCTGTACCATGTTTCTCCTTTTGGGGGCCGTCTGCGTGGAAACGTTTTCAGTTCACCTTCAAAGACACGCCGGTCTCCGTGGTGCTAGGAGGACAGTAGCTCGCCTGTGAAACGTATTTTTCTGTTCCCTTTCTGTGTGTTACCGTAGGAGCATGCGCGGTCAAGTTGGTCAAACGTAAGCGAGAAGTTCACCGTAAAGACCAACTGATCACGATTTATTCCGCAAGCAGAAGGCAAGAAACGTTGAGCTTCTACTTATTTAACGGTTACCTGTTGACCGTTTGAAGGTTATATTTCATACTGTTAGACGCTGTAACATTAATATCAGAGAACACTTTATAGTGATGTTAAATAACAGAGCATCTATGTCAGGGAAATGTCCCTGCACACAGTTAAGACTGCCAGTGGATTTGACCTGACCGTTACAGTAACATAGGCTAACATTCCAGACAGACGAGGGAAGGATGATCATTTGCATCCTGATTCTTCCAGCTACATGTCATGTACTATGTGCACAAAGCCACTGCAGAGAATTCTGGGAAACGATTTGTCGTTTGAGACGCGGTGCGTGGCTGGTGCAGGGGAAATCCTGCTGACACGTGACCAGTCCAGTTCTGCACCTTCGAGGAGGATTTATTCACGTGTATGAGGAACTGTCTGAGTATCTCTGCTGTAGCATGTTCACTTCTGCTCGGCATGTTCAAGTTCAAATGAATGGAGTGACGACACAGCACAATGAATATAAATATCATTACACACATATAATGATAATATCCATTCAGTACTGTGCAGTAGTCTTAGGCAGTCATAGAACATGTTTAAGCCTGTTTATCTTGGCAATAATTGTATATTTATTTTTTATTATGTTGAGTAAACAATAATTTTGTCAGTTATACAAAAAAGTTACTGATATCTTGTTGGATAGCTACATAAACTCTACCTTAGGTCCAGAGTTCCCTCTGTCCCTTAGGTCTTAGTGCCCTCTTTGGGGCACCTCAGCCATCCCATGTATTTGTGTTACATTTCTCCACCCGCTTAATTAATTAACTTGATTTGTGAAATGCCTCAATGGGGTATTTATTGGCCAAACAAGGTGGGGATAGTGGTCGAGTCAAAAGATACATGGGTGAATTGCATGGTGACTGCAAGAACTGGTCACATTTTGAAATGGCTAAGCTTACACACTTTGACAGACAATATAGTTTTACACCAACATGATGATAATTTAAATTTAATCTCTGTGGCTGTCTAAGACTTTTGGACCGTGCGTGCGTGCGTGCGCGAAATCCTATAGATCCTTTATTTGTTTACCAAATAGTTGCACTGAAGAGTGAGAGCAAGGTAGCCAACCAAGACTTTGTGGAGACACCTTCAGGACTGTTGGAGAGGCATTCCAGGTGACTCCATGTGGAAGCTGACTGAAAGAATGCAAGGAGTCTGCAATGCTGTCATCAAAACAAAAGATGGCTACTTAGAAGAGTGTAAATTTGAGAAAATTTTGAGATGTTGAACACTCTTGGTCCTGGTAATATTTGATATGTATTACTTCATTGTTTTGAGGCCTTTTACTCTAAGGTAAATCACAGCTAAAACAGAGAAAAATGCATTAAAAGCATACTGTATGATAAATACAATATGAGTAGGGAAAGGCAGGAGTATTAAGAGTATTTGAAGTGCCATGGGGAATGAAAACAGGATATGGTAAATAATCATACATATATATATAAAAGAATAAGTGGGGAGTGAGGACATAATATATATAGTATTATGGTGAGTGACTGCTGACCGTTGTGTGTATGTAGTGTATAAATAAATACTGTAAGCAAGAGCAGAGTACAGCAAGAAGTAAGGGGGCCAAGAGTGAAGTATATTATCATGAGTATAACAGCATAATTTAGTGGGAGAGTGTATATTAAGGATTAAACGGAGTAATGGAAACATACACCTAAAAGGATATTAAGGAGGAAATCGGCTAATGGTAGCATATATGCAGTGTCTAAGCCAGTGATGGGCTATTGGGTATTAATACATTTGTCTTCCTTCAGCAGAAGCTGTGTGAGCATCGAGGGAAGAGATGGATGGACATGAGCAGCAAATGCAGAACTTTTCTTCTCACAGTTTCTGACTTAAGTTTTGGTGAACTCTGAGAACGCACTTGGTACCGTGGCACCAGACCCAAAGTGCGAATCCGCTTGCACTTTGAAGTCAGGTCATTCGCTTTGACTCGCCTGCTACGCCCCTCTGCCGGAATCCCCTTTTGCCTCCCATCCACCGATGATCCAAGGCTGCCGCTAGAATTCCTGAAACCTGAATCCCTACTCAGCAGTCAGGATGACGGAGGCGTGGCAGCAGCACGCTGTGGCCCCCCCCGTGGTGCACACCATCCCACCGGGGGCAGAAAACGCACTGGGCTGTGCAGTGTACGGCATCGTCCTGCAGCCGGACCCCAGCCTCCAGCAGCAGCAGCAGCACCAGCAGCCCCAGCAGCACCAGCAGCAACAGGCGCCGCCCCAGCAGCAGCATGCCGTCCAGGCGCAGCAGCCCTCCCTGCAGGTAGGGGGCGATGGTGGGCACAAGTGCGGGGCCTGTGGCCACGACATCTCGCACCTGGCCAATCCGCATGAGCACCAGTGCATGGTGAGTCAGGACCGCTCCTTCCAGTGCACCCAGTGCCTTAAGATCTTCCACCAGGCCACCGACTTGCTGGAGCACCAGTGCGTGCAGGTGGAGCAGAAGCCCTTTGTGTGTGGGGTCTGTAAGATGGGCTTCTCTCTGCTCACCTCTCTGGCTGAGCACCACACGGCCCACAGCAGCGGCAACCCCATGAAGTGCTCCATCTGCGAGAAGACCTATCGGCCCGGTTCCTCTGGCAACGCCACGCCCACACCCTCCGCCACCAACCCCCAGCAACCGGCAGCTGAGGGCACCGCCTCTGGGGGCGGGGCTGCTGTGGGAGCCTCTGCGCCCACCGCCTTTGAGGCCTCGTCTCCTGACCGGCCCTACAAGTGCTCCGTGTGTCAGAAGGGCTTCCGGCACTTGTCGGAGCTGTCACGGCACGAGCGCGTGCACACGGGCGAGAAGCCGTACAAATGCGACGCCTGTGACAAGAGCTTCAGCCAGTCGTCGCACCTGGCGCATCACCAGCGCACGCACAGTTCCGAGCGGCCTTACAAGTGTGCCGCTTGCGAGAAGAGCTTCAAGCACCGCTCGCACCTCGTGCGGCACATGTATGCTCACTCAGGAGAGCACCTCTTCAAGTGCAACCTGTGTGAGATGCACTTCAAGGAGTCCTCGGAGCTGCTGCACCACCAGTGCCAGCCGGCTGGTGAGCGGCCTTTCCGCTGCGCCGCCTGCGGCAAGGGTTTCAAGCGGCCGTCGGACCTGCGGCAGCACGAGCGCACACACTCGGAGGAGCGCCCCTTCCAGTGCGACGAGTGCCAGATGAGCTTCAAGCAGCAGTATGCGCTGGTGCGCCACCGCCGCACACACAAAGGTGCCGCGGACCGCCCCTTTAAGTGCAACCTTTGCGACAAGGGCTTCCTGCAGCCGTCTCATCTACTATACCACCAGCACGTGCATGGCATGGACAGCCTGTTCAAGTGTGCCTCCTGCCAGAAGGGCTTCAGCCAGTCAGGAGAGCTCCTGCGCCACAAGTGCGGGGGCGCAGCTGCTGCTGCAGCTGCCGACCGGCCGTACAAATGTGACGTGTGCGGCAAAGGATACAAGAAGTCGTCGACGCTGCAGCGGCACCAGAACTCGCATTGCTCCGAGAAGCCGCTCAAGTGCTCGCTCTGTGACCGCCGTTTCCTCTCCTCGTCTGAATTCGTGCAGCACCGCTGCGACCCGGCCCGCGAGAAGCCGCTCAAGTGCCCCGACTGCGAGAAACGCTTCAAGTACTCGTCGGACCTGCAGCGGCACCGGCGCGTGCACACGGGTGAGAAGCCGTTCAAGTGCCCCAGCTGCGACAAGGGTTTCAAGCAACGCGAGCACCTGGCCAAGCACCAGAGCGTACATGCCCGCGAAGCGCAGTTCAAATGCGTGTGGTGCGGGGAGCGCTTTGGAGACCTGGGCGCCCTGCAGGAGCACACCGTGCAGCACACGGCCGAGGGCGGGGGCTACACCGTGCCCCCCTGCATATAGTGATACCAGCTTTGCCCCCCACACCTCCATCCCCATAAACTGCTCCACATGCCCTCTCTTCAGTCTCGTGCAAAGGTGCCAGGGATCAGCGACCAGTGTACGGCGCCCACTTCCCCCACCCCCACGCCTCTGAAATTAGCCACGGATTTTCTCCATGTGACGTGCGGCTGTGTGCCTGCATGGGGTCGCCCTCACAACTCAAAGGAAGAGTGCGCCCCCCCCCCCTTTATCCTCCCAGTTTTTAAACGTGTCAGTTGCTTTGTCGACTGGCTGGAGTCACCACACGGCATCCTCATCCATCTGGCCCATGACTGCTCCAGACTGGCATTCGGTTCCAGAACCGGGACTCGGGATCCCCTCCCTCAACCCTGTGCCCCCCAGGGCAGAATGCCCATATGCTCCCCAGCGGTCACTCCCCCATCAGTGGACCCCTCTGGAGCTCTCTCCTGTACTCCTTGAGGCACTGTTCTGACACCTGACGACTGGTACCCATGATTTTTTTGGTTGGTAAAGTGACATTTAGATAAAATTTGTTTGAAATATGAAAGATGCAAGGGGAGCGAAAAGAAACTAAATACAGGCATTAGGGGACATTCTGCCTCGGACCTTCACCTGGCCAATTATGAAGCTGGACCTGGACTCCTTACTGTGACACCAGGACCGGGGTGCAGGGAAGGGTCAGTAAAGCCCACCCCTTCCATCTCTGCCCCCCTCCCCCTACCACACACACACCTGACTGACTGCAGTTGTCTCGGCCACCCCATGTCTCAGGGGCAGGCAAGGGCATCAGGGCGGGGCTGTCTGCGGACATCTATTACGCGCCAATCGGCGCGTCACGGCTGTGGTCCTGGAACAACATTTGAAAGTGTCATAAATAGTTGTGAAATATTACCGTCATGTGCGTGCACCCCCCCCAGATCG
>JAODJW010000019.1:10976895-10992220 GCA_026777045.1 Hyperopisus bebe
CTCCCCGCTCCAATCCAATGATCAGCATCGTGTACCAAACCTGCCCCCCCCTCCAAAAAAAAAAAAAAGATGGGGATCATTAACCAGCTGGAGAGTCAAGGCCATTGATGAATTCTCCACCATTTGCTATATAAGTAAATAAATAAATTTAAATATATATATATAAATACATATATATATATTACTTCTAATTTCTATCCATATATACAGTTGATACACTTATAGAGAACAGTCTATCTTTCCTGCCATGCCTGAACCTGTCCAAGGTCCCCATGTTACTGTATGTACATAAAATAATGTATGCTAATATGTTTACAAGTCATGTAGTAGGACCTGCCTTGTGTGTGTTTATAAAATGCATCTGCTGTTGTGTCTGTAGCTACTTTTTCTTCTGTGTACTTACAGTTATTGTAGTGTTTTAAGGTTGCCACCCCTCCTCCAGCTGCTAAATCGCCCCTTCATTTCAGTTGATGCCATTATATTCAGTGGAGTTGTCCTGCTGTTCTAGACCCCAATAGATAAACACTCTGTTTCACTGAAGGGGACTCTGGAGGGTTGATGCCCTGGGATTTAGATGAAGCCTTGCAGACTCTGGGAGCCTGTCTACCATTCCCCACGTCCCCCCCCCAACCCCCCTAAATGGGGCCCCCCTGGTCATCTTTAGCTGGGCCCCGGTGGAGAAGGCGACCTTTGCAAGCCTCAACTGGACGACACTGTGGCAGTGTGACACAGAGGGCAGCAGGTGGCGTAATGGTTAAGGAGCTGGACTTGAAAAGTTGCAGGGGAGGCTCTGATGTACCACTGAGCGAGGGCTTAAAATGAAATGCTTTGCTCAGATGACCTGCTCTGTACACAGGCACAAATGTGACACAGGGCTGCGATTAATTCACTTGTCTCGAGAGACTGGTGAGGATGGGTGGTGAAGAGCAGTAGGGTCTCCCGGCAGCCTGCCCTGCCCTTCTCCCTCAGTCTGTAGCTGAGGGCATCCGCCATTTTCCCACCATGTGAGGAGATGGATAAAGGAAATCACGCCAGCCAAGATCACAGCAGGTCATGTGACCAGGGTCTGCCTTGCTGTGCACCGAAGCTGGGGGGGTCATGTGACCTAGGCCCACCTAATTGCGATGCACACTAGCTGGTGGGTCCCTCTCTCAGCCAGTCTGACTCAGACAAGAAGGGAAATTGAATTAAAGTGATACTGCAGCAGTAAAGAGAAGAAAAAAACAGGGGCAGGGTCGGCCAGTGATGTTTGTTTACCTTCATTTTGTTTAGTTTTTCCACCTAATGTATGATGGGGAAAAGCCAGGGCTTGTACTGTACTGAAATGGTGCTGGATCTTTCAGTTTATATTTAATGACGTTTAGCGATCACGTTCAGACCTGTCCCAGCTGCCTCTGGGACATGCAGAGGCTCGAGCCGAGACTGGTTTGGTGGTGAAGCCCTCTCCCCCCTGCCACAGACGTTCTCGGGAGGATCAGTTGCCCCGCCAAGTCCCCCACCCCAAAAGGGGGGTCATGATCCCTTCGGCTCTGGGCCTGACGAGAGGCCATTTAGTTTCTTGTTCACTGTGCAGTCTGTCCTGTTGTTGTTGTTGTTGAGATTCCTATTAAAAATATGGGTATTATTATTTTGTTTTTTTAAACTCCAAGCATTGCAGATACACTACAGGTCAAAAGGTAATTAGGTTAAAGGAAGTGTTTTGTATTTTGCCAGTTTGTGTTGTATAATTTCTCTTTTTAAAATTATTGTTTAAGAACTTTATATCTATATTATGATTAGGAGTTTTAAGGGCTTTAGATAGTTGATATTGGATATGGTTGATTGACAGGTTGTATGGCGTAAGCAACATGACCTTTGACCTTTGACCTGGGCAGTGTGAAGGCCCTGTGCATGCACACAGTGTTAGCTTCTGTAACCTGCTGTTCCTTGTATATGTGCTTAGGAACACCCCCTGTTCCCCATTTAGCTTTTTTTTTTAATTTGTAGTTTGTGGAAAACATGGCAAAACCCTTGTGTGGCAATTAATATGTACATTCAAGCTAAAAAAAATAATCTGTATGTAGCATTTAATACACACAGCACTAACAAATAAAAATTTTTCATTAACGCTGTGTCGTTGTTCCTGTGTGACAGCAGCAATGAGCCTCCCCACCCACGGTGAGTTTACACACACACACACAGCTGACTTGTCATCAGCCACCAGTTTATATGTGCTCTAGTATATTTAACCCTGTAAACAACATGACTATCATGTGGAGATTCTCGTTCAGAGTACAAATAAGAACTCCGATGGCACCTGCTTTGATATGCTTTGTACACTTTCTGTGCTAATCGAGTTGCTTTACATGCACAAATTGACTTATACTATTCTGGGAGAAATACATTATAAAAATTTGCATTCTAAAAATTTATATTAATCACACAATGTATATTTAAGTGTTTCATTAGGAAAAAATAATACCTTTATTGTCATTGTACAGGTGGCAACTAGCAAGTATAACAAAATTCAGTATATATTCAATGTGCATATATACCAGCTTGAGTTCCTATGAGACATGAGGGTTCGTGCAGGAATGTGGAAACAAGGATTCATGTGTTCTCTGTTCATGGCATGAAACAGAAATACTTCTTGGGCAGGGGTGGGTAAACAGAAACTGAGCCAAAGTAGTACTCTGGAATTGTGCTGCTACCATCTGTGTCAATGTGGCCATTTTCGGCTATTCTGCCCCCCCCCCCCACCCCAAATATTATAGCAGTGAAAATAAGCTAAACCACAGATTAACCAGGCATTAGGCTTTATGTTTCCAGCATGAAGAGGAAAAGCCCTTCAGAAATGGGGCGTAGTGAGCAAAGGTATCCCCTGGAAGTGAACAGTCATGGTGTGGTCACCGAGTCCAGACTGGGCCCAGTCCAACCACGATTACAGCCCTTGGTGTGGGCCTTCAGGACCATCTGCAGAGAGAAAGCAGGCTCAGTATTGGTTTGGGATAAAACAACCATTCTACCTCATCCAGTCCTGCTCCACAAGGCCCCCACCTGGCCAATCTCAGTCTTGCGCTCCCAGTTGCGCACGGTCTGCTCCAGCTTCCTGTGGGCCATCGTGACCTGGACGTACTGTAGCACATCAGGAACACTATACTCCTCCAGACGCCTCCGCAGCTTCCTGTTCAGTACCTCTGCCTTGGATCGCTCCTGCCAGCAGGGGGTGCCAGGGGGACACGAATGCAACACACGGCCACGCAGGAGTCAATGGGCACACCAAATGACTGAATGACCCTCTGTGGTCCTTTACAGGCCGCCAAGGCTGTGGCTGCCTATACAGCATCCAGAGAATATTTTCACTGAACAACTATATTCAATGTAGAACCAGGCCTAAATATGAGCTACCTCTGGAGTCCACGACTCTTGATTAGACGCTTTTGCAGTGCACCAGGCACTGGAATTTCAAAACAGTACCAAAGTCAATGGTACTTTGGTAATTCTTGTGTTTGTTTCCACTGCTGTGTCCCCATTTAGCCTGCAGGTGTCGCTGGCCATCCTGCAGCACCCCCCCTCAGCCCTTCAGTCCCTAGTGTGTTTCCTTACTCCCTGGGCTGCCGTATGGCTTGATGGTCCAATCGTTCAGCCTGTTAAGCCACATTGTGTCCCAAGGATTTGGGAAACACTAAGGACTGAGGGGCTACAAGACAGAGGTGGGGAACAGGATAGCCAAGACAACTGCAGGCCAAATGGGGACAAGACACATGGGACAGGGGCAGATGGGCACCAATCCTCACAATGTGAGGCACGGTGTTCTGTAGTGAACTGGAAAAAATAGTATAGTATATTATAGGGCCAGGCAATGTGTGATATTAATACCAACATCGCATGCTATGCACATGCAATTGTCACATCACAAAGACTGTGACAGTTGACAGTTGGTTTAAGATCAGGCTTTTCATATCTTCAAACTGTCTGGACATTATAGCAGAATTCAGAAGAACATTTTTACTCTGTCATTTTCAGTGTTACCTAGTATATGTTTAATATATAGTTTAAAGTTTACCACTGCTACTTTCGCATGAGCTCTGCAAAAAATCATATTCATCCTCCCTGTTCAAATCAATCATAGATGCTTTAGTGAGAAATTTATTTTGAATTCCTTTATAGCTTAAATATATTGCAATATTTATCATTTTAAAAATCACATTGCGATATTTGAGATTTTTCCAATATCATGCAACTTTAACATACTATAGCAAATACTTTTTTATTTCTTGTCATGCCACCCAGATCTTCTTCTGGTTCTTCTGATCAGATTACAGTTATAGCTTTGGTCTCCTAATTTGTCCATGCAACCTTTATTATAACTTTTTTTAGTTTTTTTTACTTCATTTATCATTGTTATCTGAGTTTGTAACCAGACTTTTTCAATATGGCGGTTGTATTTTATGTTTCAGAGGCAGGTAGCATAGCCATTTGACAATGAACATGTTTGCCAGTCCCACCCCAAAGTACCCAAGAAGTAGCCCAGCTGCTTTGGTAATTAGGTGCTGGTACAGGTACTGCACTTGAAATCAATGGGAAAAGGAATCTACTGATTTTTAGTACCAAAAGTTCAGCACCCAGTGCAGTGGAAAAGCATCCTTTGTGGTCTGTGAGGGAACCATGAACCCACCTCTTCAACCTGGACCATCTCAACCTGAATCTTCGCCAGCATGTGCCTGCGAGAAGCGATATCGTGGTTCAGTGACTCAGACTCGAGGGTGGCATCCTGGAGAGATCTCTGTAATGCACATGACCAAATGCCATTGGTCACAAACAGTAAAGTACGGAGCCCAAACGGAGCCCATTTACAGTCACGTGACCCATTGTGATCCTCATTTGGGCTTCTCTGTAAAAT
Source organism: Hyperopisus bebe (assembly GCA_026777045.1). NCBI lineage: Eukaryota > Metazoa > Chordata > Actinopteri > Osteoglossiformes > Mormyridae > Hyperopisus > Hyperopisus bebe. The sequence continues at coordinate 10,981,778 of JAODJW010000019.1, forward strand.
ACCCCTCCCTCTGGAAGCTCTGCTAAGCCAAGCTGCACCTGTTTATGCTGGACAGCAGGTGGCCTACTGGTTAAAGGCACAATAGCAAAAAGCACTCAACCTGACTGTCTCCAGTAAAGTAGCCAGCGTGCAACTCTAAGTCACTTTGGATATCAGTTTCACCAAAGCAACTGAAAATAAATATATATTGTCTATAGAAAAAAACCACCTGACACCCCCAGTCTTGTGGGTTTGATTCCTTAACACAACTTTATGTGTATTTGCATGTTTTCCTCAGGTTTGTTGGGCCTCTACTGGTTAATCTGGTTTTCTCCCACAGCTCAAGGACATGTGGTCTGTTCGGAATGGTGAATGTGAGCCCTGCGACAGGCTTGGATATTGGAGTGGTCTCTTCCAGAAAGATGCTTGGAACACTGACCTTGGCTGAGCTCAACATCTGCATCACCTTCCCAGCTTTCAATTTGAAGTGCAGCAGTTCCTGGTTCCGCTTGTTGTTGAGCTCCAGGTAATCTGTGTTCTCGATCTTCAGTTTCTGGAAGTCCACCTTCTGCAGAGCTTCGCCCATCTCCTCCTTCTGCCGCAGCTGCATCCATACATTCCTCTTGTGTACCTTTAGGGCAGCATTCATCAGCCGCAGCTTCTCTATCAAGGCGTCCTGCAGAGGGTATTGCTCATGTAGTGTTCAGAGAGTACACACAGCTACAGTACAGCCACCTACAGTACACCCAACTACAGTACACTTAGCTACAGTACACACAGCTACATTACACATAGCTACAGTACACCCAACTACAGTACACTCAGCTACAGAACATTACATTTACTTAGCAGACACTTTTATCCACAAAAGATGTTCATGCAGGGTTAGATCGTCCCTGGAGCAGCTGTGGGTTAAGGGCTTTGCTCAAGAGCCCAACAGTGCCAACCCTGGGATTTGAACCAGCAACCTTCTGATCACAGGAATAGTAGCCTAACCCACTGAGTTAAATAAATAGGTCTTATTAAATAACCATTCAGTTTGTTTAGGGCAAATATACTTTGAGTAATCTTTGGAAATATTATAAATGCTGCATTCAGAATCTACGGCGTCAACCGCACTGTGTCCTGTGACTCCCCAGACCTCCCACTGACCTTTAACCTCATCCTGTCCTCGAAATATCGGGTGAGCTTCTCAGCCCCCAGCTTGGCGCCCCTCTTCTCCTGCGTTGCCTTGGCGATGTCGCGTTCAAACTCGCTTCTCATTTTCTTTATTTCTACCAGCCGGATTTGTGCCTCTTCCAGGTCAGCCTGAGGTGGGGTGGGAAGTCAAACACAGCCCCAGGTACCTGTCAGTGCACAGGGCCAGACGGTCTCTCCTCTCTCCTTTTGACGTTAAGGATTAATCACCTGTAAATCGTTCAGGACTCTCGTGGCATTAGCCTTGCCCTTCTTCAGGTCCGCTTTGATCTCCTCCAGCTCCTGCTGTACCACCTCACACTTCTGCTCCGTGGTGAGCAGTGGCAGCTGGTTGCAGGCCGAGCTCCGCGCTTTGGAGCGCCGCTCACGCCCCTGTCAGGGAGCAGGCTGTCAGCACGACCGCTCAAGCTGCCCCCATCCTGCAAGCTCACTGTGACGGGCACAATGAATACTACTGTAAAGCAGGGGTCTTCAGCCTCTTTCAAACCTGGGACCCTTTGGTGGAGAGAGAGACAGAGGAGGGACCCCCTGTTTGCACATTATAAAATTGTGTTACAGATCAGACCTGGCCTATATTAACATGAAATTATTATATCATCCTGTTTATTTATGACTAAATAAATGTAAATGACCCTATTAAAGTACAGACGCTCCTCTACTTAGGAACAAGTTACGTTCTGGACAGCCGTTCATAACTTGAAACATTCGCAAGTTGTTATTCAACATCATTTTAGGGTATACGCAAGTACAAAGAACTAAGATCCTGGGAGTATGCGCGCTACGCTACCACGCAGCGGGAGTAGCGGCCAGAAGTCCTACTAGGCGGAATTGGCGCGCAGAAAAAAAAATGGACGTTGCGGACAGGAAACGGGAGCCCAACGACCACAATTTGGACTTACAGTCCTCTACGTTGGTATGTCTAAAAGTTCATAAGTTGAAAGTTCGTAAGTAGAGGAGCGTCTGTATTTAGTTTGTCTTGCGTTTTGCAGAATGTTTTAAATGGCAACTCAAAGCTTACCTTTTTTGTTAGGCTTTTGAAAAAATGTGATCTTGTGATCATGTTTTGTCATGTACTGCTGTGTATTTTGCGCTTATATATTTTTACATTGTTTTTTTGTTTTATGTTTTACTGCATTTAGTTTTGTACAGCACTGTGACTTTTGCCTGTGTGTGAAAGGTTCATTATAAACTTTACTTACTTGCAGTACAATAATTATAAACACTATTAATTTCTTTTTTTGTTAGAATACAGGCACTTAAAGTACAAGACACAAAGTATACCAAATTAAGTGGAACAGACTCAGTGAGGTTATATATGTACGTGAACATACAAATAAATAAACAAAATGGACAAATTACAATATTACCACATGCATAATCATTCTATTTCGTAACACCTTACTAATAACAATGTATGTCACTGTTCATTAACACAGCGCTTTTTCAGCTTACGTAACGATTTGTGTCTAGCGTCCCAGTGGGACACCAGTACAATAACATTTTAACTGAATTAAGAGCAGAGGTGGAGATTTCTGGTCCAGAGAGTACAAATCCAGACCAAGATTTTGATTCAACCAACTAGTTGAGTACTCTGTGACTGTGATTCTTTATACTCAACTGGTTGGTTGAAACAAAATCTTGGTCTGGATTTGTACTCTCTGGACGTGAATTCTCCACCTCTGATTAAGACTCTGGATGACAACCAAACGAGCATGTTTAATCCATAGAACAGTTTGCAGTGATTTCCAGTGGCTTGACCCATTACTGGTTTGAGATTCACGGAGCCCCTGCAGTTCCTCCTAACAGCCCTTGTTGAAGACCCCTCACTAAATGTATTTTAACTACATTTAAATTCAGACCCAGGCAGCATTTACCACTCCCATTACCCTCTGAGAGTCCACTCCAAAGTTTTCCGACTGGAGCTGTGAGGCAAGGTTCAACTGGTTGAGATGTCGCTCAAACATCTCATTCTCCAGCTGCAGGGCAGCGTTGGACCTCCTACAGGAATGCAAAGGGGGTGTTATGGTTAGACACTCTGATACGCCACTCAGGTGCTCCATTTTGACCAGGTACACCTAATTAAATTAAATTTCATTATTTTTAAAAAGTCAACGAGATACTGATTAGCCACGTGAAGTGATAAGAATACATGGGTGTGTTGGATGGATACTGCAAATACTGGGGTGACTTTAGGGGAGATTCTGAAATGCCTAAGCTGACATTTTGTCAGACATATTTTTATACAACAACATGAAGATCATCATTTTCTTTGACGGTCTAAGACTGTATTAAGGGACCTAATAAGGAATAGAGACACCTGGTCCTGTTAAATGACCTCACATGGCTTGTCTGACTCAGTGGAGTGGTAATCGCCCCCAGTGACTGCCATGAGGTGACTGCCCAGACCAACCCAGGGTGCTGGAATCATCCAATGTCTTCCTCCTAATAAACAGCCCTCCAGGTGTAGAAAAACTAGTGAAAGATGATGCAGATATTTCGTGGTTCATTTTTAGGCCACACTTTGTGGTATTTAGCATCTGTCCTGTTATGGGTCCCTCTGTCCCTGTCGGTGAGCTTTGACTTGCGACCACTGTTCTTCTTTGCCATTGTAGCTTGTCTCTGTTTAGTGTATCTGGTCATGATTTTTGAGGCTACTCGCCTGCACACATTAAATCATTTTGCAGTTTTTGTGACCAGTGCACTCTACTACTTTGAGTACAGACTCTTCGGTCCCTTTGTAAGTCGGCTAGTGGTCTGCTTTGAAAACTCAGATATTACTGTGTTGACTGCAGGGGTGCAGCTACCCACTGCCCTCTAATGCCCCTGGTTGATTGTAACACCCAGTGTGTAGTAATACGTTCTCAGTAGGTCTGGACAAACATCAGGGCCCTATTCCACCTCAGGAAACTTGTCTAGGGCCCCCAGACAGCTTAATCTGCCCCTGGACACACCTCTTTTATACTTGACTTTTACTGTTAGCTGGCAACTGTGTAGCTGCGTGTGTAACTGTGGTTAAGTTACTTCAAAGGTAGTCTTCGATGTGGTGTATCCGTCATATTGTTCACCGCCAGTATATTATTGATCCCAAGCAGGACATTCTGGTGCTACAGCAGCATAAAACGCACAGTGCATGCAGACAGTGCAAAAAACAGATATAGATGTATAATAAACAAATAAAAGATTCATGAGTAGGACTTCTGATCATTGTGTGCTTGGTTTAGTAGTAAACTACACGTGTATTTTATGCGTGGTTATACCAAGACTAGTAACACGCGGAAAAATCAGACCGGATTGTTTCTCCTAAAGTTTGTTTTGCTGGAATCACTTGCACCCGTTTTACCTGAGTTCTTCCGTGATGTGAACAAGTTGTTGTTTCTCCATTTCTGGAACTTCGGTGCTGAGCTTGTTCTGCGCCATGGTTGCCAAGGTAAACACTCCGCGAGGTCCAGCAAGACCAATTGGATTCAAGAAAAATGTTTAATCCTCGACACTGATTGGCTAAAAAAACCTCCAACTTAAATAGTTAATTTAAATAGTTTTAAATTTAAAAAGTTAAATAGTGATGGGGAGTTCGGTTCAATTTACAGAACCGATTCTATTGACCTGTTCGTTTAAATGAATCCAACGTTTGATTAAAAGAATCGGCGGGGGCCGGACGTGCACATGTTGCTGCACTTTCTTCAGTTACCTTTAATGAAACTGCATGTTCATTAAACTACAGGCGGTATTAAAATACAGGGGGTAAATATTTTTCACTTTCAGTACATCATTCAGGAAATTATATGTTTATTATAAAATAGGCTGTGTGTTAATGATTTTGCCCAATTGTAGGCTAATGTAAATGTTCTAAACATGTATATGTGGAAGCTATAGGCTCAGCTACGACGTTTGTTAGGTCAGATGTACTGTATTAAAACGCATTTTCGCCTTACGATGTAGGTTTGTCGGAACGTAACCCCATCGTAACCCGATAATCTCCAAGTGTTGTGAATGCATATCGATCGCTTCAAGTCTAATTAAAATGAAAGATAATCACCTTAGCGTTTTAAATATAAACGAACAGTTCACAAGCTTGACAAAATCTTGAGTACTTTAAGAAATATGCAAACGTATAGTCTAAAATACTTGGGTCGCGACCCCCGGGTTGAGAATCGCTGAGAATATAATATATTTTCATTTCTTAATGCTGACATCCGCGCTAAAAGGGGGCGCCAACGACTCTTCTTCCATATCGTTAATACCACCGATATTTGGTTTCAATGAATGCGGCACTACGCTTCCTGTCCCCGTTCTCTTCCGGGTATCTGTACTGCAATCCGGAGTACGGGCCGGGGGGATGTGAGGCTTCCAAAAACGATCCCCCGAAACCCGACTCTTAGTGCTTTCTGCCGCAGATTTCCCGTCTCAGCGCCCGGAGAGGGGGCGTCACAGTCGGGAAGGGGGCGCTACTCGCGGACGGCGGCGGCAGAATTTCACCTCACCGGCACGGGGATCATAAGCTTTCTGCACCGATTTCTACCCCACCCCATCCGTGCATATGCATCCCGAAAACAGGGTGCATTATTAAATCAGTAGCCCTAATCTAGTGTTGACTGCAGTTGCTGCCTGCTGCATCTCCATCCATCCATCGGCCCACCCATCCATCGCGGAAGGCTGGTTCGGCTGGTAATCGTGCTCCACCTCCTGAGACGCGGGAGTCCCTGGTCGAATATCCCGTCTTCGATCGGGGACTTGTGGCCCATAGGGGGTGGGGGTTCAACCGCAGTCTCCAGAGTATCCTTGTGCTCTCCCAATATATTTCGAAATATAGTTATCTAAGCAGGTGTACAGCCTGCTCCCCGTCTACCTCAGCCTCCCATTTTCTCATTCTCGTTGAAATCTGTCGCTCCGTCGCTGGCCAGCATTCATCTTGCTCTTCACCGAGCCCAGCTCATCTCTCACAAGCTTTCTAGCGGCGATCACTACCCGGCTGTACAGTGACCTGCCCTCACGCCTGGGGACAAACCTTTTTCACGACACCAGAATCGCGGCTCCAACAGGAGAGCCCGGTGCTCCGCGTACTTAAGCTTCGCCGAGTCCTGCAGGCAGACGAGCTCCCAGCAGCCGGAGCTCCCGCCGCTCGCCATGCCCGGCCCCGTGGCCGGTAGCAAATCTCGGGTTTACGCCGATGTCAACACGCTGAAGAGCAGAGAGTACTGGGACTATGAGGCCCATGTGCCCAACTGGAGGTGAGATGCGTGTTTTGCAACACCCGCACACTGTATTGTATTGAACATTGTGTTCATGGTGATGGCGCTGCTGCGTCTCATTCTGTTTCTTTCTTTCCCTTTCATGTCACTATGTACTACAATAACAAGCATTTTGTGATTAGGCCAATGTTGCCAAATGATTCTCATTATATACGGCTTATTCATGATCGTTTAATTAGACGGCAACGTATTGTGAATCTGATGTGAAATTAGCACTGTAAAGCAGTAACTATATGATATATGAACTCTATTATGTGCATTGGCATGTAAATGATGCGCAAAGTATCTGTATGGACAAGCAACACCTCTCCAAATTGTCTTTTCAGTGAAATCCATCAATGGCTGTTTACTTTTTCTCCTGGACCCTAATTTGGCACCAGGGATGTCACCTTATATTCGAAGCTACTGTTTTTTTGCCCGTTCCTCTTCACAGAATGTCAGCGTTATTTTTATTATGCCATTGTATAATGTTGTAAGCAGACAACAGGCCAGGAATGGAGAAATAGGCATGTTTTTAAACATGCCGCCCCCCTCAGGATCCCTGAAAGGTTAGGAGAGGCATGAAAGCACGTGGTGCAATGGAGGAGATGGCTTGGTAGTAGATTTGGGGGGGGGGGGGGGGGGCCAAAGTGTGCAGCTAAAGTTGCTCCCTCCCTCTCACCTAGCAACCAAGAGGATTACCAGCTGGTGCGCAAACTTGGCAGGGGAAAGTACAGCGAGGTCTTTGAAGCCATCAACATCAACAACAATGAGAAGGTGGTGGTCAAAATCCTCAAGGTGAGCTAGCAGAAACACACCAAGTCTGAGCAAAGCGGAGCTGCATGGTGCTGGTTCTTATTCTCCTAAAAGCCCTCAGAGGCTGGGTGGCACCGAAGACGTAGACGGTCACATCTTAGTCCAGATGCCGTGTGGGGTTAGGGTCACACTGGGATCTTGTGGGCTGCGCCTGTCGTCAGACCACAAGCCGATCTGAGTGGAAATAGAAATTCAGCATAAATTACCAGCTTTTCCATTTACACATCAACATGTCTCCAGAGAGAGACAGATTTGCAAATAGGATTTATGCAAAAATGCGTCAGTAAAATGGTGAAATGTTTGGAGAATTGTGAAGCTTTGCATGTACTGGCCGACTGTGGGAATCTTCCCTTTTGCTTGTGGTCCTGCTTCCCACGCTGGCTGGGGGGCTGGTGGATAACATACCTGTTCCACATGCTGGATGTAGACTGAGTCTGAGGGTGGGGTCCCTTGATACCCCGCATGCTGACACTCTCATTATAGCTTGTTCCCTGAAGCCTGGAGTCCGTCTGGAGGGGGTTTCACACATTGGGCTGCACGGTCGAGCTGTAGCACGCGCAGATTCTTTCTTGTTTATATACTGGCCTCACTTGGAGATTTGGGTGTTAAAATCATTTGATGGGTTCCTTTTGGAGGCAGCACAGGTGAACCGCATCAGATGGGGGAGTTAGAGTCACCCCCAAAGGGGGGAGCATCTTTCATGGCAGCTGGCCAGGGGGTGGCAGGTGTTTCACACATCTGCAGAGTTAGCAGCTTTTCCCAGGTACTTCACACATCCTTAGGGAATAGAAACCTTTCCAGCTTCCAGAATAATACCGGTCCAGCTTTCGCTCCAGCTAATCACCCAGACCAGGCCAGCTACCGCAACCAGCCTGTCTCGAAGCTGTTGTGATTTCTGCTTCCTTTGAGTGTGTATAGGCAGTCCCTAAGTTAAGAAAACCCGACTTATGGACAACTCCTTCCTATAAACACACTGCCATAAAGCCCAATAGAACCTGTTATATTAAAAGTTTGGGTTAAATACAGTGGTTCATAATAACGGAAGCACACACTACTTTGTGACGCTCGTGAAAACATTGCAGCTTCAGTGGTTTGTTCGCTCAAGGTACAGTGCTGAATTGTATGAAGTTACTTTTATTATTACTATATTATATATTAATATTGTTTCTGTTATTGTTATGTACTCTCTTATTATTGTTCTGACTTACAAATTTGACTTAAAGACAGTCTTAAGGAATAGATCTCGTTTGTAACCTGGGGACTGCTTGTATATTGATCCCTCCCCTTTTTTTTGGATCCGTGCAGCCCGTCAAGAAGAAGAAGATCAAGCGGGAGATTAAAATCCTAGAGAACCTGCGGGGGGGAACCAACATCATCCGGCTGGTGGACACAGTGAAGGACCCTGTGGTGTGTTCCTCAGTCCCCCCTTCTTCCTTACTATAGGTTGGCCCACAGTCACAACAACAACTTGAAAATAACCAGAAAATAAATCAGAGCTCACTTAGTTGTCATAGGGTCTTTAATTTGCATCACCATGTTTGATGTGGATTAAATTTGGCTTGTGATTTACACATATCTTTTAATGCCCAGAAATGCTTTTTTTTAATTTTTGGAAATATTTTTTGTGAGATATAGCACCATTTTTACATTGCAGGTAGAAAAAAAAAAATTCAGATTTTTTTTTTTTATAAGCTGTAACTTTTCTTTTATTATTAGTACAGTCACATGGCTGAGTTGTAGCTTACTGGAAAGCACACAAAGTGTGCTTTGTCATGGAATGCCTGGGCTTCATCTTGGAAGACGAAGGAGAAATTCTCAGAAAAGTCCCCAAAACACAGTACATTCTTTAAATATAAATATAAAAAATGTTTTTTATGAAACATTTAGAGAGTGAGATTAGTGTGTAACTTCAGCATTTTTAAACATTTTTCTTGTAAGCTCAGAACCTGATAACACCTACACCCCTTTGAGATCCATTTTTGTTAGAAAGTCAAAGTACTTTCTTCCCAATTAAGTGACACATCTTTTCCCCTCCTCCCACAATTTTTTGAGGCTCAAAAATTAGTTTCTTTTACACGTATGGTGTCATATATATAATTCACACACACACACTCATATATATGATTTTTTTGCATCTTGTGATGTAGAACAGATGCTGTATCTCAAGGGGAAATTCTTCCAAAAATAAGCTGAAAACCTGCATCATGAATATTCACATGCCAAATTTAAACAAAATGAAAAAGTGATGCAAACACTATGTTGAATGACCATGACCATGTGCACAAATATGTGAAATATAGTTTACAGCCGAGAACCATAAATGTGGGTTTTACATTAAGGGTTGTTTTTATTTGGAAATGGATCTCCTAATTTGATTAATAAGATTTTTATTTATTTCACTGCTATATTGATCTTTTTGTGGAAGTCAGAACTAGGAGCACAGCTGTTCTGTGTTTTAATATTTCAACCACCATGGGTCCCAGTGCAGGATGGTGTAGGTTCTTGGCTGACACTAGAATCTCCAAGCAGGGTGATGTTGGGTCAGAGCTTTGGTTTATGTTGTCAGTCCAGGAACGTAGTACCAGGGGGTGGTATGCTGCTGTCCTGAAAGGCGCTGGCATGTTCTCCCCTTTCTGTAATGCACTGTCAGCTACCCCGTCAGGTTCAGCCCATATCGGAACGGTAGCACTAAACCTGCCATGTTTGATTTCAGATTCTTTTGTTCCTTATGTTTTTGTTGAGAGGGAGAGTGAAGTGAAGGGTTGAGTCACTGTTTGATTAAGAACAACAACAACAAAAAAAATAACGACAACAAGAACGTCAACGATATATTATCTTAATCTTCTTTCTTGTCTTTCTCTCCAGTCTCGTACCCCAGCCCTTGTCTTTGAATGCATCAACAACACAGATTTTAAGGTAGATGCGATCATTTTTTAAACATTGTCATGGTGTGCTGTAATGCCGTTGTCTGTGAATGTACAGTGACGCTTTAGGTGTGAGGGCTGACTCTTGGATTCCCATGTGACAGGAAGCGCCGCAGACCATCAGGGCAATAACATTTTGCTTGAAATAACATTTTTATTGACAAGTGTGTTTTTTAGTTTTCATGTTTTAGTTCAACTTCCAAAAACATCAAGCCCAAAAGCCTTGTACTTAGAAATATTCATCCCTGAAGTAGTTGCTTCTGTATAGTGACCGGCTTGCCGCCCGGGAGGGCGTTTCA
>JAODJW010000019.1:11008243-11025076 GCA_026777045.1 Hyperopisus bebe
AAGAAGGAAAAAGGGGGAAAAAAGAGAAAAACTGCCAGGAAGGAAAAAGGGGAAAGAAGAGAAAAACTGCCAGGAAGGAAAAAGGGGGAAAAAAGAGAAAAACAGCCAGGAAGGAAAAAGGGGAAAAAAGAGAAAAACTGGCAAGAAGGAAAAAGGGGGAAAAAAGAGAAAAACTGCCAGGAAGGAAAAAGGGGAAAGAAGAGAAAAACTGCCAGGAAGAAAAAAGGGGAAAAAAGAGAAAAACTGCCCTGAAGGGATGTCTCTGTTAAAATCTATGCTCATATTATTCTCCCATTTGGGAAACAAAATATTAAATGAAATAATAATGTGTTATGATTTTAAACCCTGCAGAAAAAACCCAGCATGACCCAGGGTTGCCAACTCACACATCTGGCGTGACACTCACATTCACGCAAGAAATCTTATAGCAAATCAATATTCTTCTATTATGATCCAAAAATCAGTTACATCAAAAGTGTTGCAGTAGTTTGCAAACCCTGCAGACTATTTACAAGGTATTAAAACTGTTACATGTATGTAAGGAGAACATCTCATTTGGGTTTAAAGCTGGATGACCTCAGAGGCCAGGTCATCTTCTGCAGCACACCATCACTCCCATTCTTTGTCAGATATCTCTTATGATATAATGAATTTGTCCACTGCATAATAATTAGGATGATATAATGAATCTGTTTTAGGAAAAACTACAAACATTTCAACATAGACTTTTAACTTTTCATTACTATTATGTAAAATTGTAATACTTTTTAATGTAAAGTAGTAATACCTTAATCAAGTATGGTCAAACTTTTGACTGGTAGTGCATCTATATACATACACACACACACATATACATATATATATATTTATACAGTCATACACATAAAAACACATACATAGACATAAATTCATAGCCTCACCTGGTCACACCTGCTGCTGCCTCTCTGCCACCTACTTGTCGCATCACCTGCAGCATGCGGCAGATCTGGCGCAGAGTCATCCTGGGGCCGTGATACACCACTCGTGTACGGGGGGCCCCCCGGGGACACTGATGGGCCAGAAGGGACAGGTAGCCGCCAGAGCCTCTGAACAGTCGCAGGGGCCTCATGCTATTCATGGCGTAGCAAGAGGCAAACTAATATGTGGAGGAGCAGAGCAGAGAAATAAGTATGAATCACTGAACACACTGTGTCAATGAGGAGTTCTGATATGAAACACTGAACGCACTGTGTCAATGAGGAGTTCTGATATGAATCACTGAACACACTGTGTCAATGAGGAGTTCTGATATGAATCACTGAACACACTGTGTCAATGAGGAGTTCTGATATGAAACACTGAACACACTGTGTCAATGAGGAGTTCTGATATGAATCACTGAACACACTGTGTCAATGAGGAGTTCTGATATGAAACACTGAACGCACTGTGTCAATGAGGAGTTCTGATATGAAACACTGAACACACTGTGTCAATGAGGAGTTCTGATGGGATATGAAACACTGAACACACTCCAACCGCCATTCAGAAACCCAAATCCAGAGTGTGTGGAGCAGTAGATCTGCAGCACAATAAGATTCTTGATAAACAGATTCCTTTACAGAGCTGCGAAACCTGAATACCACTGATTCCCTGCCACATGGCTGTCTGGCAGGTCTTAGTGTAAGCCGACCCTGCATTGCTCTGTGTATCTCCCTGCACGCTCCTCACGACAATCGCAGAGCCTTTCTACATAATCACTCAGCGTCTTCCAGCATTGAACCCCCTGCCGAAGATTCCCGGCCCATGCCTGATGACAGGAATGCCAAGCGACGCTCATGGCTCACTCAGCTGCGAGTGGCAGGGTTGACGGGCACGGGGAGCCATGAGCTCTCACAGTGGCTGCATCCCCTTGTGAGCAAATGCCAAGGGGCACCGTGAATCAGCATCAGCACTGGAATCGCTGCGTGACTGAACGTCGGACACCCTCAACAATGTTTCAGGAGACGGGAGCAGCCGTCATACTCACAGGGACGACAGTCGCCATGGTGATGGGATGGACTCCTCCAGCAGTGCTCACAGTGACAGGCGAAGTATGTGGTCTTGGGCTGTATGTCACAGGGGTGCCGTGTTTTTATAGTGGGAGGGAGCCGTGAGCGACCAACCAATGGGTGTAGGGGTCTGAGGGAGCCGGCTACTCCCACCCCGTCACCGTCAGGCGAGCTCACCGCTATCCTGTTACCCACCTTTGCAGTGATGGATGTCAGAGTTTCAGGTTTCCAAGCTCGATGATTCGGCATCATGGGAAACATTGGTTATTAACGGAACCATTGTTCATGGAGGTAAATTTAGAAGCGGGAGCTGGAATTAGTCAGCGTGCCAGGATAGAGGCACAGACGCAAATTCAGTGTCGAAGTGAGATAGAGTGAGATAGGCTGTCTGGATTGTGCCTCTTTTCATGCTTCTCCGTGTGAAAACAATACAGCATCAATAGAGCTTGTGGGGAACATGACAGAGCCTAACAATTGAACGTACATTAAATGTCCACTTGGTGTCCGCATTCCAACTGGCCCACAGTGCCTCACACTTCACACATGCTGAAAGTCCAGGAATGCCTTTCTATCTGCTGCTTGTAAACACAATGACTCAGAAATGCTATCGGTCTTCTAAACTCCAGAAGCCGTGAGAAATTCTTTCTGTTTTCCTGCAGAATGATTACACCCACCTTAGTCTCCCCTCACCCTCCAATCCAGCCAACTGCAATTTCACTTGTTAGCTGTGCACTGCATTTCTTTTCAGTGGCTTTTACTAGATTACACTGTATTTTCATATAGCTGTACTCGTGTGTTACAGTAAGATGTCATATGTCTACACTTTATTTTATTATGTTTTAGTGCCTGGCAGGCCCAATTTCATCACCAAGTCCATCAACCAAACACCACAAAAGCTTGCAAACTTCTTAACGGTCAGTCTAGTCCAAATCCAGAAGTTTTGACTCTGCTGGTGAGAGGCGGGTCTTTAGGTGAACACATGTTGTACACTTTTAAAAAAACTTTTCTTATTTATCTCCAAATCCTGATGGAATAAATTGACTTTGTCATTCATTTCGATGTAAGACATTGTGTTTCAAATAGCAATAAAGCCATCAATAAAAATAAAATGGCATGTGTTGAATTATACAGTGACCAAAAAAAAGTACAGAGCAAATCAAAAACATTTTATTCTTTTGATCCTTCAAAACAGCCACCTCTTGCCTTGATGACAGCTTGCAGACTCTTGGCATTTTCTCAGTCAGATTCATTAGGGTTTAAATGGATAGTCCTCCAACAGCTGAGAAGGGGTCTCCACATATGTGAAGAACATCTCATTTGAGTTTAAGCTGGATGACCTCAGAGGCCAGGTCATCTTCTGCAGCACACCATCACTCCCCTTCTTTGTCAGAAATCTCTTATACAGCCTGAATGTGTGCTTGGGGTCATTATTGTGCATGATAAAACAAATAATTGTCCAATTAACCGCAAATCAGATGGGATCTCGTGTTGCCTTCAGTTCCAAATTAGCGACAGTGTCACCAGCAAAGCAGGCCCGGTCTATCACACCTCCTCCCACATGCTTTGCATTTAGCACGACCCTTGCAGAGATCATCCGTTCACCTACTCAGCATCTTACAAAGACAAAGCGAATAAAGGGCAGATTTCCGCTGGTCAGATGTCTGCTGCTTCTTGGTCTCTTCTTCTTCTGATCTCATTAGTGGTTTCTTGCCAGCAATTTGACCATTAAGGCCCGAGTTTCGCCATCTTGTCTGGACAGCTGATGTTGATATTTTATGGTGAGATGCTTTAATAGGAAAGTATCTCCATGAATTGACTTTCAATGAGGTTTACAGAATAATTAGGATGATATCATGAATTTGCTTTAGGAAAGAGTGTGAACATTAAAACATTTTGACTTTTAAATTCATGTCATTGCTATTACAAAAAGAGCAGTTTAATCGATGCTTTAATAGGAAGTTATTTGAACATGAACTGAAACTGTTTCAGAGAACTTGGAAATTGCATTTTTTAAGCTTTTTAGAAATCCCCCAATTCCAGGAACTATACAACTCTCATTATCTAACGTGAAATGTTCAAAATTAATACTGAATCTATCTGAAACTTTTCAATTAAACTTTATATCTAAAAAAGTAAAATGCATATGTAATATATGTACTGGACTTAAAAATCCTGCAAAAATCAATTGACATTTTTGTAATCTGTACGTTTTTTTGGGGGAAAAAAAACAGAAATATCAGAAAACGCATTTGGTCAACACTTTATAGTCAATGCTAATTTACCATATATGCATTCTCATCCATTTCAGCCATTTTACTTGGCGGTACACTGTACTGATCTCATTGCTGTCATGATAGGCGCGATGGCTATCAGAGAGTGAATTTGACATGAATCTCATACCACCACCAGAGGGCGCAAGACTCCCCTCAAATGCTCGTTGCTTCTCATCTTTTTCACATCGCTGGTGCGGGTCGCGGTGGCTGTATGCTAAGCAAGTCAGATCAGACCTTCTTCACCGAGACCATTGACTCTTATTTTGGAGGATGTCTATACGTTCTCAAGCCAGCTGGGAAATATAGTCCCTCCAGCAAATCCTGGTTCTGCCCCGGGGCCTCTAGCCAGTGAGGACATACCCCACAAAGCTCCATTATAAGATGTCCGGACCACCATAGATAGCTCCTCTCGATTCAAAGGAGCAACGGCCCTATTTTAAGTTAACTCTGGATCTCCAGATATCCTCATCTAATCGCGGAGAGTGAGCCCGACCTTCCTGCAGAGAAATTTCGTTTGGGTTCCTTGTTTGTCTACAGAGCAGTCATTAGGTTCTAGATAACAAAGAGACATGAAAAACACAGACTTGTAAACTTGTGAGCTTGTAAACAGATTAACATTAGAGCTTAAGTGACGCTTTTGCTCTTCTGGTACCTTTAAGCGGGAGCAGCTGCCTTAATGTTTTAATTGTCTTTATGTTTTTATTGTCTTTAGTTGTCTTAATGTTACTGTGCTAATTATTTCGTTGCAGCATTGGTTTTGGGATTAAGAGCAAGGATTAAAGAAGAGGGATAAAATAGCATTACAGCTGTCACGATAACTCGATTAGCCATATTTGATTTTTAAAATTTCATTAAGTAAAATATGCCTTCTCGATTACTGATAGGATGGATTACAGCACAAGGGTCCAAATAAAAAGAGAGTGAAAGCTTCAGTTGTGTGGGAACACTTCACATGGCCAATAAAAACGCAGTCCTTGCAAGACTTGAATACCACAACCGCACGACTACAATGTAACATTGTAAAAGAAGACATCACTCTAACATAAATTATTTAGCTTAATTTACTTACTATGATTTCTGTATCTCAAGATAATCGCCGCTAAGTCGCATCATCTAACATTATGCGATACAAAATAACCATATAGTATTAATTAATAACCATTATCCTCTCACAGTCCAAAAAAAAAAAACATGCAACATACGAAAACTGCAGTGTATAAATTGATTGTATGTGTAAATAAGTGAGTCCAGACCCTGCAATGGGCTGGTGCCTGGTCCAGGGTTCGTCCCTACCTTATGCCCTTTGCTATCTATTACATAAACGATCACTCCATTAAAGGAACAGCATCTCTAGGTGGTGAGAAGTGACCTGAAACACAGAGCAGAGCCTCAATTTCTCAAAATGATCAGGCATCTGGATCCACGGACAACTGGATCCACAGACTCCGTCGATCAGGCTGCACGGGGAAATGGCCTGTCTAGACCTGTTACAAACTCACGGAAATGTACATGGGCAATAAATAATAAATACGTGGCCACCCCTTTTGCCACCCTTTTTATTATTAATAATCTATATTTCTCAGATGAGACACGGTGCTGCGTGGCCAACCCCGAAATATAACTTTTTGCCGGCGCCACTATCAGTATCGCGTTCCACCTGTACCAGAATTGGGCGCACAGACACTGACATGGGTCTGTAAAAAGGCGAGTAACCTTAGGTAAACATTCCTGGTTTGTAGATCTCAGAGAGATGTAGCCTTTACAATGTCCTTCTTTTGCCACTGAAATCGCATGGACTAATTGTATGGCACTGCTTCCACCCACGTTTTGATTAAATTAGGGAACAGAAAGTGCGCTGTACTGTGTGCACCTACGCTTATGAGATCACTCTTTCTAGAAGAGATCAGGGACGATCGTGTGAGGGGACAGGCTAACCGGGTAGATATGGGAAGCCGCTGGGAGGTGGTAGAAAAAAATGTTTGGGAGAAAACTAACTGAAAGTCAGAGAAAGGCAGGTTCGTAGCCATATAGTAAAATTACGGGTTTGAACTCCCTCCCTCCCCTAAACTTCTTTGCTCCCGACCAGGCATGTAGCCAGTAATTAAAATGATGAGTTTGAACCCCCTCGAAATTTGCCGGTTTAATCAAAGTAATTGATTGAATTATACACGGTAATAGAAAGCGTGCAGAAGGAGTTGTACTGGATTTATTCCTCTATTCGACCAGTGAATGATGGTTTTTTGATGTTTAATATTAAAAATGTAATTTTCTAAATTCGGAATCTTAGGTTGTGTAGGTCTTCTGGAAAGAGTTAACAGATTACATACAAAGGTATTCGGTTATTATTCAACCTTTTACAGTTTATTGTCTATTTGCGCTATATTTCCTGTCTCAGAAACTTAGTGTTAATAATCCTTAAACCGTTCTTGCCTGGCTACACAAAACTCCGCAACTGCGCCAGCCGTCCCTAAAATAGCACGATCGCCACCGGAGTGGGTGATGACCGGCGCTAAAAGTGTGCGATCCCTCTGCACAAAAAAGGCAGGAACTCATAAATGTAGAGTGACACGGGAGGATACTCTTAAAGACACCTCTTGCCACCACCCCAACACGAACGGTCCAGAATAGTGTTCCTCATTTCGTACGGAAATTATTTTCTGGTTTACAAATGAATGGATTGCCGCTAAACTTGCTGCAATCGGGGATTAAAATGAGTGAAAGCGATTAAAATCGCTTCTTGGTTAATGTGTTGGGAATTCGTTTGGACTCTTGTTACCCCCAAACAAAGCGCCTCACTCCAGGTACTTCATCAATATTTCACGTAGCATAAAAGTGGGAGGTTCTGTTAAGTCGTGAGGAGGGAGGGACTCACAGTGGAACAAATTAATGGAGGTTTATGCGTGATAAACGCTGTGAAGTAGTGTAATGGAAATTGAAATCAAAACCAAAAAGTAGAATGTCGACCTTCATTTTTAATGTTGAACTATGTTAACCATGCTCTTTCCACTCTATATCTGACTATAAAGTGTCAGTTTTCTCTCGGCATCTGAAATGTCTTAATTTAATATAGGCCCTATGATTAAAATCGAGCCATAATTACATAAAGATAGAAAATTTGGTGTTTCATCTGGCATATATTAACAACTATGGCACATATATTTAGCTACTTGTGTACAATATAAATAATCCACACAGAAACGAAAACGCACCTTCTCAGGCACCCAGTTAAGTTTACCGGAACAAGTTTGACATCTCAAGTAAATTCAACTAAATACAACTGAAATTGTGCACATTTTAGCAACTTTCCCTACGAATGAAAACGACAAATAACTCATCATCTTGACCTAAAAAAAACAGGAAGTGTTTTCTGCTTCCTGACTCAACTCGACCGATATAGTAAATAATGTCCGCTGCGCCTTATATCTTACAGTGTTTCTAAATCAAAAACCCGTTTTCATACGATTCCTGGCAGCGCTTAATCCTCGAGGCAGACTCAGGTGGAGAGGATGGCCGGCTTCCTAGATGGAAATGATGCTGATCGCGGGTCCCGGTGGCCCGCTGGGTGCTATGAAGGATCACAGCGACAGGTGCTTGTGTAATCCTGCATGCTTACGGTGCCCCTCGCAGTGCAAGTCAGGTGCCTGATACATAATTAATGAGCATGCTAATGAGCCCACTGGCTGTTTCGCCTAGCGAAGCCGTGAACGAAACCAGAGGATTCAGACCACGGACGGCCGGTCTGTCAGGGCGGATCCCTCGAGTGCTCTTCTGCTATATGTCAGTCTGGACACCCGAACCCATGTCTTCTTCGGTGTCCCCTCGCTTGTTCTCACGGAAAGAAGTGGACCGGCATCACACCAAAGACTCCTGTTGGGTCCTTCTAGGGAACCGAGTCTACGATGTGACGGGATTCCTTCGAATGCACCCGGGTGGCGAGGCGCTTATCCTGCGCCGCTCGGGGAGCGACATCAGCCAAGAGATTGAGGGACCTCCGCATCGGCACTCCGAGAACGCACGGCGCTGGATGGAGCAATACTACATCGGGGAGCTGGACAAGGACAGCGTCCGGGACACGCAGGTACTTCCCAAACCTACTGAACGCCAGCATTTACAGAGGTTTCCCGGACGGGACCCCGACTTTAATGTCAGATTCGGTTTAAAAGCAGTCTGGGCTGGAGGTTCCAGTCTTAAAGTGCGCGTCCTGATCTGCGCATTAACTTGCGTTTCTCGGCTGACTTTAGAGGAAGGAACTCGAGCAGCTCTGTTTTCGCCATTATGCGGTTAAACGAAGTGTAACATCAGTTGTCAGCTATTTAAAAGTTCACACCTTCCACATAAACCGACCTAACAAGCTGAGTGAAATTAAGGAAAAATGGCTCTAACAAAGTATTACGGACACGCAGGATCTGCCATAAATGCATTTGCCTTTTCCATATAGAAGATGGGCATTATTATTATTCTTAGGCAGTGTTACATATTGTGCATTTTCATATGTAACCGAACATTTTGTAATCGAAATCGTGCGTCGTCGCTGAAGTGTTTATTGCTGACAAAAGTTGGTAAGCTGGTGTGGGCGTGCACCTAGGATATGTGCGCATTCACCTAGCACAGAGGAAAGAGGGAAGGTGTCTGAAGTGCTCTTGTTATTCCTGGCATTACCCCCGCTGATTGAAGTCCAACCTCCATTATAGCCCCGAGCGACACGCACATTGAAAAATCACGTCAAGGTTAACCGAGCGGGGCCCTGGAGTTAAACGCATCCGCGCTAGTTTCGACTTTCAGAGCTTAGCAGAAGAAGGGCAGCTTCTAGGTGGCTGTATAACTGTACAGGACAAGGTGGCCGGGCCGCCCACTTTCTGTACTGCGAGAGCTATTCGGCCTCTTTGGATCTACATGCGCCGAAAGCAGAGGATGGTCATTCAGTGCAAATCTATAGTAACTGATTCATCTGACGCATTTGTCTAAAGCGACTTAAAACTGAAGGGTTACAATGTTTCCTGGGATTTCAACTCACGACTTTTGTGTTAGGACAATGCTCTACTTGTTGAGCTACAAGAGCTATACATTAATGCTGTAAGTCATTGTTATCCTGCTTGTTCATTTAGTTTGGAATGTGATCCAATATTTTAGTGAATCAGTTCATTTTAATGAATCACAGGTGGCATTGTGTAGTTAGAACCTAAAATTGCACAAGTCCCTGTGTTCCCTTCAATCGCCCAGGCACACCCATAACGTCAGTGGGTTATAAACCAAATTCTTTACTGCACCTTATAAGTGTCTATTTAACAAGACAGGAACATGTACAAAATTGAGATTTGTATAGATGGACGTATAAGCAATCCAAACTATGCAGATAACTAACCAGTCTTACATACCAGGAAGAGTTTCTGGACCAGGCATTGCAGGGTCTGGACTCACTTATTTACACATTAGTAACAGATGGGGTACAGGTAGACCATGAAGTTAGTCAGGTTTGGGTAACCACCTCCAGTGGGAAGTGATTGAAGAGTCAGAGGAGCTTGGAAAGGTGTGTCTACTGTGTGGTTCCATCCCACAAACATGCTTATAACAATATTAAAGGCTAGAATGTGGGCAGCTACGCCTGCTTCAGTCTGTTTCTGAACATGTTCCTGTCAGAGATCAGGGTGCTGGGAGGAGCCCCCCCGCTTACGGTCTGGGGCTTGCCCTATGCTGAAAGCAGCTACAGGGCTGTAATTCAATGTTGGCTTCGGGGAGGTTGGTCTCCCTGGTTCCCCCTTGAGGAAGCAGTTGGCGGATTCTCGCTTTTAATCTCGCTGCCCACCGGAATCTGCTCCGCCAGTGTCACATGACCCTGCGGCTCTGAGAGCACTGGAATGTGTCAGGTGGTGTGGGTTGAAGCACCAAACATCCTCCTCCTGACGGGGATGTGGGCTGCCCCATTGGTGACCTATGGGAACCAGCCCCTCCCCCTTTTCTGGTATCATGGCAACACTTGAACTGGCTTCTTACATAGGCCTGCACCTCAGAGATAAGGAGTCCTTCGTAAATATATATCTGGTTCCCCTTTGCTTGGAGATGGACATCACCTGATTTCATGGAGGGAGGGCTCTGGGGGTGCAGGCTGCCCCGGACCGTGCATCTCTGTGTCCTGAGGCCTGGCTACACCTTGACATGCTGTCGATCCCAGTTGGCTGGAAGGCACTTTTATATTTCACACACCGAACGTGCTGCCTGTGACTGTGTCACTTTCAGTTCGTTTTCTCTGTTGTTTTTATGTCATCAAACAATAGATAGACCGTGTGTCATTTATTAAAACAACTGTTGACATTCTGGTTACTTTAAGCTGCTTTAGATAAGATTTTTGTATTTGTGGCTGTTTGGGGTGGTTATAGCTGACACACATGCAAGGGCGGTTATGCCAGAGTGAGAATTACTCTCGAGGCCTGTTCCTTCCCCTCCTTGATAACTCACAAAATGTATACCATCGTGCCATGGTGCTTGGAGATTTAGGGCTTTTTTGACATTTTCATGTGTGTGTGTACTTGTTTGTTTGCACGCAAGGCCGCGTTTCAGGTTAGATCAACCCACATGAGCCTTAT
The DNA here is from genome assembly GCA_026777045.1 of Hyperopisus bebe. Classification (NCBI taxonomy): domain Eukaryota; kingdom Metazoa; phylum Chordata; class Actinopteri; order Osteoglossiformes; family Mormyridae; genus Hyperopisus; species Hyperopisus bebe. The sequence goes on from JAODJW010000019.1 coordinate 11,019,128, forward strand.
CCCACCTCTGCCACGGCTGCTCAAACCGGTCCGTCCCGTCTGCCCCACCTGCCGGGCATCAGGAATTAAACCCACAACACACAGCAGCCTGTGAGAATGTTTCCATGAGTGCTAAGTGCTGGTTGCAGTGGGGGTGGGGGATGGGGGGGGTGGAGGGGTCTCTGGGAATGCAAAGGTGGAGGCCCGGCTGCGTTTGGTGCTTGTGTCTGCAAACCGGTGGCAGACTTGGCAGTTTTGGCTGCACACGGCAAGCCTGAGGTTGAAGGAGGTGACAGGGCAGAGGATTATGGGTAGATGCAGTGGTCAGTGAAGCCGAGTGGAGGTGAATCACCGCCAGAGCATGATAAATATGATAGATTTAAATTATTGATTAAATTATTATAGATTTAATTTATTGATTTCAATTTACCTAACTTTGGATGGGTTGCCAGCAGGGCATGCTGGGTAATGGAGGGTATATGTTCGGCGGACATTTTCTTTAAGATTTTAGTTGTTGATTCTCAGTCAGCGATGGTTCACCTTTGCGCTCACAGCCGTTCCCTCCTTCCTGATTCCATGGCCCGATGTGTGTCACCTTCCGTCACTCCCCGTGGCTGCGCTGGAGGCCTGCTTGTTCTTTTTCTCAGAGCAACGCCTGCTGGTGTTTGCGTGTGCCCGGCCCTGTCAGTCCTGTGGGCGTGACCCTCTTCTGTACAGATATAGTTCGATACAATAAGTAGGCAAACATAAGGTCCCAGAATGCCTTGGGTGCACTGCCCTACGCTTAATGTATTTTAATGTTTCTGTGTTACTCTCTCTAAATGATGATGTAATGTATCACGGCACATCCATATAAAGCACCTTGGGACAACTCTGTTGTGAAAGGCGCTATATGAAAATTGAGTTCAATTGAATAATGTGCTTCTGGTACATTCTGTGAACTCCCCTGTTGCCCCTTCACACCTGTATCTGTAACGGAAGGTGTACTAGCAGCCGCGCGCTCTTTGGCCCATTTGCTATGCCCCACCCCTGATTGACTCCCCAGGCAAAGTGTCCTCAGCCCCTTCCCCCCTCCCCTTCCTACCACCTCAGATACAGAAGATCCTAGATAAATAAAGGCACAGCTTGGCTGCCTTGGGGAGGGACATCCATGATGACCCAGCATGTTTCCCCAGGTGCGCTCTGGCACTCTGCTCCTCTCACTGGCAGATTGGGTTGGCTACCAGCACAATTTTTACCGGAACCGTCTCTCCAGGTGTTACTGGGCTTGCTTTCCAGGCAGTGCACGTGTGTGTGTGTGTATGTGGCCATGTATATGTTACATTGTAGTGCCCAACAATAAATAAAAACCTGTTATTTTGACCTTGTGGGGACGATTTTTTTTTTTGGTCCCCATAAGCAAAAATTCAGTTTCATAAAAACCTGTGACTGCAATGGAAAAACTAAAAATGCCAAAAGTCTTGTATTCTCTTTGGTTACTTATGGTTAAGGTTAGGGCTGGGTAGGGGTTAAGGTTGTCATTGTTGGGATTAGGGTTATGCCCATAGAAATGAATGGAGAGATCACACAAAGACACCTAATGTATGTATGGGTGTGTATATCTGCACGTAAACGTCAGCAGTTATGTTATTTATGCACACCCTGACCATCGCCCGGGCGACGGTACACTACCCACGCTGCCCTGCGATCACGTTCCGGACATACCGGAAACATGCTAAGTCTCTGTGGGCCTCCCTCTGCTCGCTGTTGGCTGGGGTAAAGCACTCTGGGTGTTTCACTGTTAAACAAAGTGTTCTGCCCGGATCTGCCGGTGAGGGCAGATCTACACAGAAAGTCAAACAGTGTCACCTTCAGAGGTGCTGCGAGATGAGCCTCTGCGAGCCGCGGAAGTGAATCAAACCGCGTACAGTGGATTCCGGGGCTGGGTGGCGCTCTCTGAAATTGCCAAAGCTCATGGGGTCATTTTTCTGCTGACTCCTGCACGCTTTCAGAGATCAGGTGTATGCGGAGTGCAATTATAGGTTGGCAGTCATGCACCCTGAACTGGTTTAACAGATAAAGCTATAAAAAATCCCCGGACTTCAACCAGAGTTTCAGGAATGTCACTGCGCCATGGCATTGGGCGGGGGGACTCTGACCTATCGCTGCCACTAATTCGCCAGAGCTCAGGTCAGGCCAGCTCAGTGTTAGGAGTTCCCTGACGGCAGAGGTGTACCGCCAGTGACTCCAAACAGTCATTCATGTGCCATTAGACTGGGACCGTCACCGCGTATGCTGCTGAGCTGATAGCTTTGCTATCAGTACTTTTGTACTGATGCTTCAGTGGAATTTATCAGAAAATATGTTTCACCTTGTAAAATCAAAACAGACCCTTCCCAAAATAGTTGCCTCAGAGTGTCTTAAAGATGCCGATTTTATTAGGATAGAAGTTTTTATTTATGTATGTTTCAGATACTCCGATGTGCTCACCATATTGCCTCATAGTTTTGCTATTAGGATCACTTCATGTGCCCAGGGTTTGTGGTTCCAGTCCTGCCTGCACTGTGTGTGTGTCTGTGTGTGTATATTCCCTCTGCGTTGTGCAGGTTCCTCCTGCAGTCCAAAGATATGTACCTGGGTGGATTGATATCTGTAAATTGTAATGTATGTGACCTTCATTTTAGTTTTGGGCACATGACTGATATGCGGAAGGGAGAGAAGCATTCACCTGGTCAGTCTGGTATTTGCATATGTGTAAAATGTGTCAGCAAAGTACTGTAAGTATTTCAACAGAGATAAAGTCTTAACATGTTCCACGATGGCACGGTGACTCATGCTGAGGTTCTCTTTTCTTTGAAGTACTTGTGACTTCTGGGTGATAGTGCTAGCGCATTCCTGGTAAAGTGTCTGTGTGTGTATCCTTCCCCTGTGCTGTGTGTGCGCATCTTTGCACTGATTCACCTGTCAGTAACAGTGCTGTAGGTGTGTCTGAATTGTAACTGTGATAATGAAGGTGAGGAATGGCAGGTTGTCGCATTCGGGCCTCGTCCGCTTTCCCCCATTTCACTGTGGTCCACGTTTAAGGGCGTGACTCGCATTCCCGCGCGAGGAGCGGTGGCCGTGCACCTGCGTGTGCCCCGTTAGGGGCTGTGCGGGTGCCCCCTCCTCGCCATCTCTGCCAGGCCTTGCGGGGGGCCCTGACGCGGTGGGAGTGAATGGTAACCTTTGAGATCGACTTTCTGAAGGCAGGCTTGCGAATTCCATGCCGCCAGAATGCCTGCTGAATATGAATCTGCATCTGCATTTTTCCCCTCAGAAAGGGCGTTTTGTTACCCGAGGCCAAATGCGAGCGTGGCTCACTCAGCGAGAACCACAGATTTCTTTGTGTGTGTGGTTCACTCAGCGAGAACCACAGATTTCTTTGTGTGTGTGGTTCACTCAGCGAGAGCCACAGATTTCTTTGTGCGCGTGCCTCTTTTTTCTCAGAAAGGGCCCCGTCCTTTTTCTGCGTGAGACGCTGTGAGCGTATAAAAGAGCAGAGGTGAGCCACACAGGTTGGCAGTGCGATGGGTGTGGGGGGGGGGGGGGTTTGATAACTCCTGGGCCCCCAGGCCTGTGGTGTCACATCCAGGTCTGCCCCAGCTCCCTCCCATGGAGGGCCTCTGGTGGTCATAGCTCTCTGGGGGGGGTGGGGGGGTTGCTGATAGGTCAGATTGATTTTGACGCGCCGCCAACAATGGCTGCTGCCCTGCTGGCTACCTGCCACTAGGGCCTGTTAATTTCCTTGCTGTTAATTATGGCCAGCCTCTCCGGGGCCGGTACAGGTCCTTACGGATTTTCAGGTCCCACTTGGGATGTCCGTCGAGCTAGTAGACGCTTGGCAACAGTGGCATGGAGCTTGTAGCAGCGAATTTGGCTTTTCATGCACACCACTTCTTGCTGCCTTGCGCTCGGTTTGCGGAAGAAAGATTTGGGATGCATGGGGGGGGGGGGTGGCAAAGAACGGGTGTCTGTGGGGTGAGAATGCCAAGAATGTCAACCTCGTTCTGAAGGAGAGGAAAGACAAGTGCCCTTTCATCAACCGTGACAGTCATTGGCTGTCCCCTGTGGCCCGGCCCACTCTTGATGCCCCGCCCACATCAGTTGGTGACCAAGAAAGTGACCTTTCATTGGCCGAGTCAGTTCTGGCTGTCCCGCCCACAGTGCCTAGTGGGGTTACCAGGTCAGGAGATTTGTATTCCAGGTGGCAACAGCATAACCAACGATGGCTCTTCACCACTTCAGCAATTCACACCAGTGAAACACTCCAAACTTGTGACTAATTGGTCTGCAGATCTTCACTGCTCAGCTGTTTCATTTCCTGTAATCTGCCATTTCTGCTGGGAAGGGGGAGAGACAGAGGTTAAATCAGACAAATGGTGAAGCATTGCTTGATGGCATGAGGAGCCCACTTCATCCCCCGGGGGGGGGGCCCTACATGTGGCCTTGCTCCCCAAGAGAGAGCGTTCTTTGTGATATCTTGCCTCCTGCAGTGGCCTGGGGGTCATTCATGGCTGTTACATTCTGCGGTCCTCCAGTCTTCTCTAAGCTAGTGTCCTCTGGGACCTGTAGATGCTCCAGGTTTTTCCTCCTTCCTTGCTCCCAGTCTGGTAGAGAACCGGTATGAGCAGAAACGTGGACCGCTGGAGGTCCCAGTGGACCGGGTTGAGGAACACTGCTGTAAGTGACCTGAAGTGATTCAGCTTTAGAGGTTTCATCTGCAGGTGGCGCTGTGTCAAAGATGCTTTATCAGCTTGTAGGTTCAAAGTCTAATAGGCTGAAATCTACCAACTTTAATAGTAATTAATAAATGTAGATTAGATTCCATGGTGCAACCGCCCTGGAGCTGTGATGCTGCTGTCAGATCAGCTGCCTGGCCATTTTGATGGCTGGCTGTGAACCATGTGAGAGGCTGGGCTAGACTCCCCCCCCCTCAGTCTGATTCTTCAAAGTCCACGTGGTTTATGCTGCAGGTGGGTTCTGTGGTGCCCCTACGGAACGTTCTGGAGCAGCCCCCGCTTCAGGGGACCGCCTGTGTCTCCTGTCGCCACGGCAAACCGCCCGTCGCCTCATTTTGAATCGCAGCTGTTATTTTCCGCATCTGCTCTCTCTACCTCTCGGCGCGTTTTGCCTTCCTGGTTCCTAAAAGGCCGGGAATCCCAGACACGTGCCGGTCCGCTATAACCCCCGCGGGTCCTTGGTTTGGTTCCTTTACTGCTGTCTGTATTACAAAGCTGTTAGCTTTGGATGATCAGAGGTGGAATTCCTGCGGCAGCGATGGTTATAACAATGAAAGCGGTAACGAAGGTGGAAGTACAGAGGTCACCTGCCAGGGGTCGGTCTGTGCCTGTGTGCGTGAGCGTGAGCGTGAGCAGCAATTGCCTCAAACCCGAATGCAAATAGGACTGATTGGGTTAAGAGTGTGTGTATGTGTATGAGCGGCATTTACCCGGGGCTGCCTGCATGTTTGTGTAACCCTCCCTGTGCATACGGTGCATTCTCAATTGGCGGAAAATCCCTGGGGATCGGAGGCTGCTATCGCCGCCGCCTGGGGGCCTGGTACGCCCAGCCCCCCCCTAAGATCAGAGGAGCCGTGTTTACTGCTGCGGGAGCCGGCTCAGGGGAGGGGCCAGGCAGGGATGGGACGGCTGGTACAGACGCAGCCGCTGTGCCTGGTTCCAGCCCCCCGCAGCGACACTGCGCCCCCTGTTCCTCCAGTACCAGCCGCAGTCAGTCCCCTCTTATCCCTCTCATCACTCTCACACTCCATCTTTCTCCTTCCCCCCTCAGCACATCCGTGTCTCTGTCGCTGATTGGGGGAGCTAGTGGCCATACTGACACCATCGCCCCCCCCCCCCATTTGGGGAAAGACTGATTACAAAGAAACGTCTTTGTGTGGATGGTGAGATTCTATAAGCCCCCACGGTTCACCATTGCCCCACCCTTTCCCCC
>JAODJW010000019.1:11025091-11035634 GCA_026777045.1 Hyperopisus bebe
CCCAGTCCCCAGTCCATCTCTAGCCCCCCCGACAGATCCAGCTTTTAATGCAGCCCAGCTCCCATCTCTCCAGTTTCCTAATTAGACGCAATTAACTGGAAACCACCAACGGTACTGGCTGTGTTGCCATGTGCCATATAGGGGGCGGGGGAGAGGGGGCTCCTTTTCTCTCTTCTCTCTTCCCTCCATCAACCATGTACATGTTATGAAAGATGAGTATCCCGTTTGTCACGCTGCAGACACCGGCTGGCCGGGGGAGTCTTTCCTGTTTCCGCCTGCGCCTCCCGCCTGCTCTTCACCTGTGGCACCTCCTGGCCGCTCCTCGTTTCCGCAGTCCTGCTTTTAGCGGTCTCCCTTTTACAGCTTTTCGATCTGTGTTTGCAGTGCCGGCCACCACTGGGCCGAGAATTCTGGGAAATGTGTTTCACTTATAGGGTTTCCTTCCCCAGTTTCGCTCACCGTGGTGGCGTCTTGCGGGGTTTGCGCCTTCCAGTCTATGTTGTTTGGCGTACCTTGGCCAACGCCCTTTCCATGACTCTGAGGGCCAGGAACAGTGTATCAGGCCGTGACTCATTTGCTGTAGAGGCAGGGCCACTCTGACGCTCCCTGTTGCCATGGCACCCATTGCTAGAGCCACCTTTGTTTAGGATGTGTGGCACCTGCTCCTCCTCGATGGAGTAAAGCTGTTATCATTAGCTTAGGCATTAGGAAGCAGTGTGTGCGTGCCGAAGAAGTCAAGCGAGAGAGACCGCCTCATCCAGAAAGTTCAGCACGTTCCTGAAAGTCCTCACACGCAAGCGGGTCACCTATCCCCTCCTGCCTGCTCTTTAGCAGACTGGCATCCTCACGCTGCGTGTTTCGCTGCATTCTGCGATTTCCTGTAGGGCAGTGTGAGTCAAGTGCTACGTAACCAGCATTGTTAGATGTTGAAAAATATTTCATAAAGCACTGAAAAGTATAGTTTATTGCTGATGTGGAGAGAACATCCGGCTGTTTAACTTTATAGTATAATGTATTATTCAATATAACATTATTTAAAAAATTCATAGTCAGTGGTGTGTGATCCATCCATTCATGGGTGGATTCTCAATTGGGATGGTACCACAATCCCTTCCTCCGACTGACGAGGGGCATGGCGGGTGTTCCGCGGTGCGGCAGGACCCTCCTGGCACAGCGGACTGGGGTGAGCCTCTTCACGCAAAGCACGCTTATGTCTTCTGGGAAATTTACTGGTTTCAGCGTCAGCCAGTTACCAGCCTCCCCAGTTACCGCCGCTGCGTTTGGAGCCCGTATCCATGGTGCCCATTGTGTGCCGAGGTGGTGGTTCTGCTGGCTGTCAGGATTCCCTTGGTGTCGCGTCCCTTCATCACCTGAGAGACACTGGAGCTGCCCGAACCGGTCGGGTGGGCTTCACTGCATGTCCTGTGGTTGTTAGAAACTGAATGTCTGCTGTTGACTCCCCCCCCCTTGGGTTTCACCATGTCCTGGTGGCCGTTAGTGACACAGCGTCCACCCTCAGTCTTCGCCATATATCCTGGGGCTGTTAAAGCTAATCCATAGTTCACGTTTGCGTGTATGTTTTCGGTTGCGGATGAGGGGATGTGACATAAATTTCGTCGTCACGGGTTGCCTGCGGACCCCACCTGTAACCCAGATTGTTATGTCTAGTGGAAACCTTGGAGACCTCTGTGCATCTACCAGGCATGTGCAATATAATTGATTAGGGATTTCCAGTGGCAGGGTGGACTTTCACAGATCAGCGGTCAACGACAAAAGAGCAGAGGAAGAATAGCTGTTGTAGTAGTAGTTATGGTGAGCAGCTGTATGAGGAGGTGTGGCGGTAACTGCATATCTAACTTTTCATACTGTCCTGACATTATACCTATATATACGGTACATTAAAAAGCCACTATTCCGAATTTTGAAATCTTGGCGATGACATTCGTGGAGCAGGTGGGGGTGTTGGAGTCCTGGCTAATTTTGTTTAGGGTTTCAAAATATTGTGGTATGCCTTAATACTGTAATACTGCCCAAATCTTGACATTAAAACTGTTCATAAAAGTTTACCCGTATTGCTACACTGCCTGTATTTGTGTTTGTTGCAATATATCTGCCCTCTCCTGGTCCGGTGGGATATCACTGCTGTATAAATGCACTGACCACAACCATCCGCAGCCATATGTAATATGAATACAAGCTGCCACGAGAATGACTGTCCCCAGTCGAAATACATACAAAAGCACATTCTGAAAAAGGAAGTGTGAACTATGCTTGAATATCTGCTGTGGAGTCACTGCGTGTCCTGGGGCTGTATGAGCCACAGCCTCCACATTGCAATCAGTCCCACCTTGGACTTCACTGTGTCTTGGGGCTATAAGAGACTGAACGTCTGCTCTGAAGTCCCCCATCAGGCCTCACTGCGTGTCCCTGGGCCATAAGAAACACAGCCTCTGTTCTGAAGTCCCCCCACGGGCTTCACTGCGTGTCCCGGGACCGTCACAGACTGAGCGTCTGCTCCTGAGTTTCCCCTTATGTCTCCCATATGAGTCCCCATAGAGGTACTTTCAAAGGACCATGTACATAAAGAAGTGCAGCAGCAGTGCAGAGATATTAGTGTCTCAACATATGGTCTAGTATCTCCATCTCTGGGGCTGTGGATTCGAATTCCATGTGTGTGGCTGTAAGGTTGGGTTCTCCCCCTTGGTTGGGTTATCAGCAGCTACACGACTGATGTTCTCTAGATGAGAAAGATCACCAGTGCTGGGGTCGCCTTTGGCATGAGGAGTAGATTAGAGCGGCATGACAGGATTAAGACTGATCCTAATTATCTTTCTCAGTAAAGCCCTCTAATCTGAGGTTTAGCTGACTTAGTGAGGTATAGTAGTATGATTATTATTCATTTTATTAGTGATATGTGTGTGGCTTTTATGTGAACAAATGAAATGAGCAGAGTTTAGTCGGGGTTAAGAGTGTGGACACCAGTGAGAGGTAGTGGTTGCTTGGGGGTGGGGCCACAGCACTGGTGATGTCATTAGTGATGTCAGCCAGATACTCTAGGTTAGAGTCCAGGAGCCGGTTAATGTTTCATCCGCTGGAGGCCAGTTAGGAGAGACCTGTGGCTGACACCTCAGCAGGCACGTCAGCGGGTGTGTGCGTGCGTGTGTGTGGTTGTATGTGTGACAGGAAAGAGGGGGGCTGTGGGAGGAGCGTGAGGCTGCATTGGTGGATTTGGTGATTTTAGAAGCTGCTTGGGCCTGCAGTATGACCAGGTAAATAAGTAGACTGTCTCATGGAGAGGCAGACCTTCTGATACGGTGGCCGATATGGAGCCCTGGCAGCGCACACACAGCCTGTGGTTGGGGGGGGGGGGTGAAGGCGGAGTGTGGCTCATAGCATGGAACGTTCTGCTGAAAGTGTGCTAAGGGGCTGTCACAGCAGGTGCTTGGTTGAAGTCGTGCAACCTGGTTTGTATTGTGTAAAAGATACAAATAGATCAATAGATCTGTAGGTTACCATAGGGTGGGAGGAGCATTGAAGGATTTGTGGGGAACATCCATTCATTTTTATGGGAAAACCCTAATCCTAACTATCATGACCTTAACCCCTACCCAGCCCTAACCTTAACCATAAATAACCAAACAAAATACAAGACTTTTGGCATTTTTTAAACTACATTCACAGATTTTTATAAAATTATGGTTTATAATGTGGGCTCCTGAAAAACATCTGCACAAATAAGCTAATAAGTGACAGGTTCTGCCACATTGTGGGTCCCCTGTGCACAAACCTACACACACATGTGATGCCTGGTCTCTGGCTTACAGACTGCAGAGATCCTGCTATGGATAAAGACACCTCACTCGCTCGCCATCAGCAATAATATAGCAACCATAGTTAAGAAATTACTGAAACCTCTCTCTCTTTCTCTCTCTCCCCTTCTCTCTCTCTCTCTGTCTCTCCTCTCTCCTTTAGGTAAGGGAGAGGAGGAAGCCCCAGGAGCACACAGATGGGATGGAGGAACAGGAGGAACTGTCAGCCACCAGCCGCTGCAGCAAAGTCAACTTCGAAACGGTGAGGGTGGTGACATGTCTGGCCTTGCCACCAGGCAGCGTGTTTCTGGTGTACAATTATATCATCAAACTGCCAATGTATATTTTATAGGAATGAAAAATACCCAACACATCTACAGTCTTAATGTAATAAATAAAGGGTAATGGTTCACGTTGAGTGTACCTTCATATTGCATTTATAATGCATTAATAGAAAATTTATAAGCAGCATGTAAGTATTCGTTAACATCCTAACATACCTTAACAGCTTTATTATACATTAATAATAAATATTATACAGTAAAATCCACTTGAAACGGACTTCAAGGGACCTGGCAAAACAGTCCATTGTATCCAAAGTCTGTTGAGTTTCTGTATGCGCAGAACACAACTACAGGACACCATTTACTCATGCCACACCCCAGCAGACACACGTGTGGTATAGATTATTATATTGTACATGCAGTAATCCAACTTTACCTGACCAGATGCGTGACTATTAATAATCCCGACTCCGTATCTGTGCCGGATATCACCGGCACGCCAGGCGCCTTGTAGGCGGAGCCTGTATGTCCATTATAGCTGAACAAAACTACAGGTAAAAGAGGCCCTGGGACCAAATTGTTTGTCCGTTATAAGTGAAATTCCGTTATATGCGAGTCCGCTATATCCGATGCTTTTTCTGCATGTTCATAAAGGCGCACGGCCGGGACCAGCGGACCACATCCATTATAGACAATATTCTGTTATAAGAGAGTCCATTATAATGGGATTTTACTGTACTATGACAACAAACATTATAATTGTCTAATCATGCAATGTGTGTTAATAATATATATTAAAGCAGCTAAAGTATGTTGCGATGTTAAGGTTTGCTTAAATGCTGCTTATGAATGTTCTATGAATGCATTATGAAGGTTCTGTTAATGTAAAGTGTTACCAAATAAAGTTTGTTAAGCAGGACACCGTTGCTTGGGTTAGTCTGGCAGTACATACATGTGCGTTTGCCATGCATGAGAATCGCCTGGCGTTTCCCACAGCTTGGCCGATGTTAACCGCTTCAGCTTGGGTTAGTGGGGGACGAAGGGTGGAATGCAATCATTGCTACTAATTAACAGCACGAAAAGCATGGTGTTAAGCATAATGGGCTTAATGTTTGACCGATTGGGCTGGGTGAGTAACAGCGAGGTGGCAGCCAGATGCACCAAGCGGAGCGACACGCTTGGGTCAGAAAATCATGGCAGGCAGCTGATGTGTTATGCAATATGAGCATAGAACAGTGAACAATAAGAACGAAATGTGTTCTCTGCATTTAACCCATATGTGACACCATGACATAGCAGGGGGCAGCTAATTCAGCGCCCAGGGAGCAGTGCTTGGGGGCGGTACCTTGCTCAGGATAACTCTGCCTTGCTGGTTGGGGATTTGAACCTGCAATCTTTCAATTACAAGTGCGCGTCCCTAACCGTCAAGCCACCACTGCCCACTGCCCCTACATGCAGAAGAACAGGCTGAACTGCTTATCAGGAAAGAAAACATGACCTCACTATGCCCCCCCCCCCCCAGCTTGGAGGGTTAGGGGGTTGGGTTTGGCTTTGCAGAAGACATAGACCTTGTGGAGGCTGTGCCTCACTGCCAACCTCTAGGGCTTTGCACGGAGGCAGGTTGTTGCTCCTCAGGTCTCTGACCCCAGCTTCCTCACACACTCTGGCCCACACAGCCATGTTACACATCAATCGCGTCATGACCCCGTCCCCAGGGGTGGATATGGGGCGGGGTCAGGAAATCTCCCCCTCTGTGTTTACTCTGTTGCTTCTTTGCTTTAAACCTGACATCATGTTTGCACTGAGCTAGAATGCCTGTTGGAAGGGTAACCCAGAACGAAGGACAGACAGGCGGAGGAGGATGTCTGCCACCAGCCGGTTGTTTCCTTGGGGTGTTGATTAGCTGCTTAGCCAGGAGAACAGGAAAGGCGATCAGATGTTCTACTGGTGACATTTTTCACCCGGCTTCACTGAGCCTTTTGAGGAAATGGGCAACAGACCAAAAGCAGGAGACCAGAGAGCAGTGAATTGATCTGTGAGGAAAAGAAAGGCACCAAGGGGGGTCTGTGAGTGCAGTGCCCCCTGTGGGTCCAAGTGACAAGTGAGTCCCATGCCCATTTCTTGTCTGGCTGTTAACCCCTGGCCACACATGTTATTTCCCTTTAATTTGATTGCTGTGATTGATGTCATGCTTATTAATATTTTGCATTGGTTACTGTCAATGTCAATACGCTTTTGAACAAAAAAACCTTGTACAACTGCTAAGCAAAAAACCCTTTCTGAGTAGTTTCCCAGCAGCCACTGTGTTCTTTCTCAGCTCGCTGACTGTGGGTCTCTTGTTATGATTCTGCCTCAGTAGGTGACCTCATCGCCGTGGTCACCTGATAACTGTTATCAGGGACCTGTGGAGTTCAACAAAACCTCACATAATACCACTACTTCCTGCATTGCCACTGCAAAGCTAAAAAAAAACAAGCAGTGGCGTCATAGGTGTGGTGCAATGGCTCCCTCTGTTGGCAGTTCTTGGTACTGTGACTCTTCTGTTATGGCAAATCTGGTGCCTGTAAATTTGTGTTTGAACTCTCCTCTAACTTTGGCTCCTGGTGGTTGGCCCAACCCCCACAGGACTTGGTAGACTGGCACAAGCCCCTGGCGTGGCAGGTTGGGCACCTGCGTGAAAAGTATGACACATGGGTGCATCAGCCCGTGGACCGACCCATCCGGCTTTTCCAGTCTGAATTTTTGGAGGCCAGCACCAAGACTTCCTGGTGAGACTCACAAACCTGATCTGATTGGCTAGTGTGGTTAGATCTCTATGTGACATTATGAAGTATCTCTGCATGTTCTATGTAATGTGTATTCAGTAGGTAACACTGCATGTGTTTGTTTAGTGAAACTTTCTGCTTGTGCTGTCTATGTTCAGTAAGTGAGACTGTCTTCCTGTGTTTTGCATGTTCAGTAAGTGATATTGTGGGTGTGTGTTCGGTAAGTTATTGTTTCCCTGTGCTTTGTGTGTTGAGTGATACTGTGTGTGTTCAGTAAGTGACTATGTCTCCCTGTGTATTAAGTAATACTGTATGTGTGTGTTCAGTAAATGACTCTATCTCCCGGTTGTCTCTGTGATAAGTTGCGTATGTTCTGCCTGTGTTTAGTAAGAGTCTCTTTCTCCCGGTGCTTTATGTGTTAAATCGTATTCTGTGTGTGTTCAGTAAGTGACTGTCTCCCTGTGCTCGGCGTGTTAAGTTAAACTGTGTATGTGTGTTTTCAGTGAGTGAGTCTGTTTTGCGGTGCTCTGTGTGTTAAGTCATATTCGGCGTGTGTGTGTTCAGTGAGTGACTCTGTTGTCTTGTGCTCCATGTGTTCCCAGGTACATGGTCCCAGTTGTGTGGATGCCCCTGGTGTTATATTTGAGCTGGTACTGCTATACCACCTTAGCACAGGAAAAAACCAGACTGTTCATCACCACAAGTAAGACTCCCCCACTCCCACATATACCTTTAACTTCATTTACTTGTATGCTCACCTACCTGAAATATCACTTGTATAATCAAATCACATTCCTTGCATTATTTTGATATTTTGACATAATCGCAGAGCTTTGCCCAGGTTCTCTGATATGTCCACCCTCAGGTTCTCTTACATGCCCACCCTCCAGTTCTCTGTCACTCCCACCCTCCAGTTCTCTGTCACTCCCACCCTCCTGTTCTCTGTCACTCCCACCCTCAAGTTCTCTTACATGCCCACCCTCCGGTTCTCTGTCACTCCCACCCTCTGGTTCTCTATCACTCCCACCCTCCGGTTCTCTGACAAGCCCCACTCCGGTTCTCTGACACTCCCACCCTCCGGTTCTCTGTCACTCCCACCCTCCAGTTCTCTGACACTCCCACCCTCAGGTTCTCTGTCACTCCCACCTTCCGGTTCTCTGTCACTCCCACCCTCCAGCTTTCTCACACGCCCGCCCTCAGGTTCTCTGACACTTCCACCCTCAGGTTCTCTGACATGCCCACTCTCCTGCTTCTCTCTTGATTGTCTGACATGCTCGCCCCTGCAGATTACTCATTCATGGTGCACAAGTACACCTTCCCTCTGATCTTCCTATTTGGTATGTTCGTGTGGTCCTTCATTGAGTACTGCATCCATCGCTTCGTATTTCACATGCGCCCTCCTGCCCACAACTATTACCTCATCACCCTGCACTTCCTGTTGCACGGGCAGCATCACAAGGTGAGTGGGGCCAGGGGGTGGGCACCTGTGCTATTTGCTCTGGAGTCCTTTGACACCTGACCCCTGACTTCTGACCCCACAGTCCCCGTTCGATGGCTCCCGCCTGGTGTTCCCCCCTGGCCTGGCCTCGCCTGTCATCGGCGCCTTCTACCTGCTCATGCAGGCTCTCTTCCCTGACGGACTGGGCCTGTCCATGTTTGTGGGGGGGCTGTGCGGCTACGTGGTGTATGACATGATCCATTATTACCTGCACTATGGTTCCCCCCAGAAGGGCTCCTACATGTACGGCCTGAAAGTCTACCATGTCAAGCACCACTTTGAGCACCAGCGAGCAGGTAGTGTGTCAATGGTGTGGCTGCCCCCCCCCAGCCTGTGACCCAACCTCCAGTCTCTCCACTAATTAGTACTTTAATATATTATGTTGTACTCTTGTTCAAGTTGTGATTTATGGCAAAAAAAAATTATAATGTCATTATATCATGTTCTCTTGGTGAGTACTTCTAAATAACTGCATATAATAAATGTTAGGGAAAATCTTTGTTTAAGTTATGGTTGTCTGAAAAAAAAAGAATTTTGGCCATTATATCAGGATTTAATTATTGGATTATTTAAATACTCAAATATAGATATGAGTACTGGTATCGGAAAATGTATTGGTTGGACTATAAACCTCACTAACATTACTCAATTGTAAATGGCAATGGAAAGTCAGCGCTGCTAAATCTGCAAAATGTTCTGTGAGCTTCAGTAAGCACGAGAAACCCCCCCGGCCCCCAAGAAGTTGTGTTTTTTCTTTTTTAGTTCTGTCTTGGCCCAGGTAGCCATGGAATGATGAACAGCCTCACTCTGCTTGTCTTGCCTTTTACTATTGTTTGTGCTCCATTCATATATAAATATATATGAATCCGTTTTCTGATGTCCACCATTGTCTCCCCCCAACAGGTTTTGGAATCACTACCACTTTCTGGGATCGCCCCTTCAACACCTTAATTCCGGACGAGTCCTTTGATGGCACCCACTGACTGGGGGGCACTGCATGCAACTCCTCCTGTCACCCGATCTTGACCCTTGCCCAATCCCCAGCCCTGCTCTCTATATGGCTCCACCCCCATCCCACTCCCTGGCCCCGCCCCCCATAGCCCCCCCTCCTCTATCCCCAGCTGTTTTTCTGCTTCCCTCCCTGATATCTCTGTCACCATAGCCGCCGATCACAGTGGGGAGAGTTCTGTCAATTAAACCACCCTTAAGAGGGGCTAATATATATTTATTTATTGATTCTCTAAAAATGTTCAAAGAACAGACAAAGTGTGGGGGAGCATAATTTTTCTGTGTTTCTTTTAGGGTTAGTGTTCATGTTAAATTAATGAGCATTTACAAAACGTTTTCTTGTTGGTGGTAACAGGAGACAGAGAGAGAGCGAGAGAGAAAGAGAGGGAGGGAGAGAGAGTGGTGAGGGAAAGTTGATGAGGGAGTGAGTATGTTGCAGAATATGAGAGGTGTAGTACTGAAATTTGGCCTGGCGGGGGCGCAAGGGTCCTCTCCCGGTCTCTCTTCAGAGCTGACATAGCTTTGGTGCTGCTAACCACCCCATCTGTCTGTGAAGACGGCTGCTCTTCACCAATCATTCTTTACCTTCAGTGAGTCGGGGTGGACCCTGGGAGGGGGAATGGGTGTGGTTTCGGTACTCTGATTGTCTGCGTGCTGTGCCTGTGCTTTTGGGTCACCGAGGATACCCAGTAAGAACCCAGAGAAGATGAGGCCGTGGCTGGCAGGACTCTGCTGCAGCAGGGAGGGTGTGGTGGGGGGGGGCCTGGAACTGAGTGGTTACCGGTGTTGCTGCTGTGTGTGAGCAGGGGCTCTGGGAGCGGAGACACACCCCCTTGGGCTATGACCTCATCCATTGAAGAGCCCTGGATGTAGAAAAGCCCCCCATCTTAATCTCATGGCAGATATCTCTGGTGCTCCGTCCCTCCTTAAGGTGTCCTACTCGGTCTTCCTTCCTTAACACAGTTCCCGGCTCTGTTCTTGTTCCTTAAAAGTTCCCAGGTGTTGGGGGAGGGGCAGGGTGGGGGGTTGCAAGGAGAGTTATAGAGAAAAACGCTGATAATTCATGGGAAAAGCCACTCATTCATCTTGTGTTGAAGCTGTCCTCTTATGATGGACAGGCTCAGCAGGGGAAGCCAGTGACAGAGGGAGAGTGGGGGGGGGGGGGGGGCCCGGGAGCGC
>JAODJW010000019.1:11035734-11056841 GCA_026777045.1 Hyperopisus bebe
AGGCTCAGCAGGGGAAGCCAGTGACAAAGGGAGAGTGGGGGGGGGGGGGCCGGGGAGCGCTGACAAAAGAAGGGCAATGTGGGGGTGCGGGGGTCTGAAGCTGATTTGAGAAGATGCAAGCAAGAAACACCTAATTAGTAGTCTGACTTACCACTAGTTTGATTTTTTTAAAAAAAGTAATTTGCAGATGTTTATGGGACATGGCCCACCCCCCAAATCCCTGGTCCATGCCCCCCTCCTACCGTAGCACCTGACCAAACCAAATGATGCAGGAGTACAGGAGGGGCTGTTTGTTTGGATAAATGAAATATATGTGTATATTTATAAACAATGTGTTCGCTTTATTGAGGAGGAGAAAATGCACAGAGCATATATTTCTTTAAACTAAATGATACTTCTAATAATTTTCTAAATCTGTTTACTACAATACATTTTTAAACCTTTTTTTAAATGTCTATGCAAACACAACGCAAAATGTATTTGTAAATAAACACGTGAATATTTCTGAACTGTGCTGCTGTTTGTCCATTTTTGACTTCACACTCCTTCTGTCACATGTCAAGGACTGGGGGCTGGGGGGGGGGTCTAGCATGTTCCACATGGTTCTCCAGTTTCCACATGCAGCCAGTCAGACTGGTCTTTCTAGATTGCCCATTGTGTGCAGTGTGTGATTTGTGACAGACTGGTATCCTGGCCAGGATATGCCCCTCCCCTGTGCTGCCTGAGATAGACTCCATTATCCTGAAAGAATAAAAAATGATGTTCTGGATTAATAGTTAGAACATTGATTTACAGTATATACACATACATGTATGTTATATAACATACATGTTACATAACTGTGTAAGATGTCATTTGTATTGTGACACAACTGATGAGCAATAGCTTTGCTAATAATTCATAAATCTTTGTTTTATCCATCTGATGAAGATCTGAGACCGGTATGATGAAAAAATTCATGATGATATGATATGATATGGTAATGATTTGTGTGGCTATGAGGGTGGGGTGGCTCCCCCTGCTGGTTGCAGCTGCCAGAGCCGCCTGAGCAGGAGCCTGGTAATGCAGCCGATTGGGCCGTAAACAGCCTGTAACAGATTGTGACGTCTCCCAGAACCCACCACGGTGACCCCCCAGTCTCTGCAGTGGGAATGGGGCCTCATTGCCATCTTGGGCTCTGCTTACATTTGGGTTCCTGTCACTATGTCACCCCTGCAATCAGTAAATAAGAACAGATGAAGGAATGTCACCCTCATTTTTGGTATCAGGTTATTTCCAAGCTGCATGAGACTGAATGTCATGTCCTGGTAAAGACTCCATCAGCTTCAGGAGGTGAATGAGAGCTTGCAGACAATGCATTAATCTGTTTCTTCTTCAAAAAAACATTGTAACTTGCTGAAACCGGTGCATGATCTGTTAATGACAATGATCATGTACGTGTTCATGGTAAATATGAACTGTCTTTCATAGGCTGTATATGCACAGGTATCAAAGGGATGAAGTATTTGATCCCCTTCCCTGAATTAACTCCTGCCTGGCTCTGGGGCAAAAATCCACATGGATCATTTCCTGTCTACATAACCCCTGCCAGTGCTGCAGTGAAGTGGAAGGGTCAATAGTGAAAACTTGAGGCAAAATTGAGGCGTAACACGATAAGAGATGGAGCAACAAGTGAAAAACACCCTAGCAGTGTGAAATGAACAAAAATAAATTCAAAGTATTTTTGTGTTGTCTGTTTGGTCTCAATTACAATTTTACAACTCATAGCTTTTATATCCTTTAAGGTTCATTTGATCAAATCACTCTCTCTTTCCCTCCTTTTTGGTGATTAAATACATTCGCGCTAATGCAGTGTTTTATAGTATCTTGCGTAGTTTATCGTTTTTGTCTTAGTTCACTTTAAACCATTTTGTTTGTTTAGTCGATCTACGTATTGAGACCATTAGCTTGGCAGGCTTTAGGACCCAGGGCTGCAGGAAGGGTTTGCCTGGAGCTGGCAAAGCAAGCAGAGCTGGGAGAGCCACCTCCCGCACCCTTCAGTGAGGGAGCAGCCCAGCATTTTTCTGGCTGACTTCTGGCAACCTTGGTTCGGAGACACCCCAGACATTACTGTCCGAGCAGAGTAAGGAGGGAATCCACAGGAGGAGCACAGACTTAAAAACAGGATTCTGACAGGTACTGATGTCATTTAATCTCTTTTCACATCTCTTTTTAAACATCCCACCCCACTTTTGTTTTCTCTGCCGTCTCTGTCGCTGTCACATCCCCTCCGTGAGCGGGGGCCCCTTAACGGCTGGTTAAGCCCCACCGGGACAGATTCCATGTGCCTGTGATATCAGACCACTGCAGTCCTACTGACAAAGTGCTGCTGTTGAACTTTTCTGCTGGTGTGCAGTAGTTCAGTCGGGAGTAGTTGTACTGGGTGAAGTGGGAATGGCAGAGACTTCCTGTATGGTTAACAGGTTAAGTGACTAGTTTCAGTTGTGCATGTCTGCAGTGCAGTCTATATTTACATGTATTGGGGTGAGAGTGCATGTATCAGTTCTGTATGTGTATATGTGCTGTCCTCATTTACCACAGATGGCTGACTGCTTTACCTTTCCAGCATGCCTGTGTTATACTCACTGGCAAGCTCTGGCCTGATCCCAGATAATGGATAAATGTTGACTTCCTGTGTGATGAACTGTCGTGCGCCGCATCACTTCCTGTTTGGTTTGCCTCTGTGAGCCGTGGCTATTTTATGAGTGATAAACGGTCTTCTTTATCATCACAGCTACAAGAGCACTGAAAGGCAAGCTTGTCTGCCTTGGTAGGTGAAGCTGACTCTGAATTTTCTGTAGGTGCAGTTTTGTTGTGAAGTACAGCCTATAAGAAATAAAAAACACCAAACCAGCGTGTTATTATAATTTGATTGCATTGTCTGCTGGATTTACCTTAAACCTCTTTTCTCTTTTTCAACGCAAATTCCCCGATGGCCATCTGATTATTCACCCTGAGAGTCCCCTTTCTCCTTGGCTGACCTCATTCTCTCCATTTGCCTACCTTAAATGGCACTAATATGTCTCAGTCTTTGGCAGCCATCTTGGATTTTGTGTTTGCAAACCTGCACACTCATTTCATCCAAATAAGAACTATAATATAAACAGGACTACATTTCTAGTGAGTGGTATATTATGCATAACTGCCACCTTCAGCTCTGTTCTGTTATTGGCCTTATGTTAAAAACATCTAAACTGAAGGCACCACAGGACAGTCCTGTTTTTCTTTTCGGGTCACATGGGGGGAGGTTGGACCTGCAAAGGCCCTGAAATATGACAGTTCAGACATCAGTAAAGGCACCAGTGTTTCCAATTGGCGATTTTCAGCAGTGAAGCTCCATTTAAGTAACTGAAATGGCTGATGCTATGTATCCATGGTAACGTAGTATGTCACACCTGATGGATTTATACTTCTGAGATGTACATAAACTGACTGCATCTTTCATGATATACAACATTTTCATTTTCTGTCTGGAGGTGCACTACAGGCCATAAGTGTGGGCCTACCTTCGGATTTTTTTAAAATAAATGATACACTGCTTTGTCGAACTTTTATTACAAGAAAATATTAGAAATACTTAAAGCAAATGCTTTTCAGTATTTTATAGCTTGTAGTTACACATCATTTGGTTTTGAAGAAGACATCAGGTCTGTGTATAGTGGACTGACATTCACTTTGTGTTGGAATTTTGTTTACTAATGTCAGAACTTGATTTACTCTTTCTCATGATTTTGCCTTAATAAACAATAACCACTTGTCTGCCTTGTCCCCGATTAGTCTGTGAGAGGTTTAAAGCAGTGTCTGTTCCTTGTTTCTGTCTTCTGTTAGATCTTCTTCTATATCACAACTGATAAGTTAGGATTTTTGATAATTAGTTCTTTTTATGTTTGTAATAGCTAGAAGGGTGCAGCAAACAATTCAACAGAGGGCTCAAATTAAAATTTTAAGTGAAGAAGGGCTCTCTCATTGCCAAATAGCAAGGAGCAAGCAAGGAGCGACCTGCTGTTTACGGAGAAAAGGGTTGACAGAATGCAACAGTGACCAGAAATGGTCTGGAGTAAGGAAAGTGACGTCAAATTCTGAAAGTCAACGCTTAGTTGTGACGTGCAAAAAATCGGAAGATGACTGCAGAGGATTGTAGGCCACGATTAATGTGAACAGAGGGAAACTGGTATCTCTTAATACAGTCAAGCAAAGACTAAGAGCAGCTGGACTGCATGGTCGAGTTGCTGCCAGAAAATCTTTACTTCATGATGTTAACAAGAAAAAGAGCCCACTAAAGGCTTAGCAACACTAACACTGGAGTATTCAGGACTGGGAGCAGGCCTTCCAGAAGGATGAAAGTCCATCCATGGGACGACTTGGACCAACTTGTTTAAAATTAGCATCTAGCAAATGAGGCAGAACTGTTTGCTTGCTTGAAAAGGTGCAGGGAGGGTTTGGATACAAGTTTCCAAAAACTACTGTAAAGGATGCTGCTGTGATAAAGGGAAGGGGTGGTTATTTTGACGAAACTCGTACTTAGACACTCGCATTAATTAAAATGCACTTATGATGCATAGTAAATTGTTACATTACACTTTAAAGCCACACAGTTACATTTAAATATTTCTAATATATACCTGTAATGAAGGTTTGAAAAAGCATTGAATAGTTTATTTTTTGAAAAAGTTGGAGGATGGGCCCAAACTTCTGGCTTGTAGGGTATATTGGGATCAGTTTAATTGGAAGAGTTGTTTGGGAGGAAGTCCATTCTCCGTTGTTTTGTGTCAAAGTGTGGTTTTGTGCTACTCAGATTTTATAGTGGGAGTTTGTTCAACTCAGGATGCATCGTAGGAAGGTGAGATTTGTCTTTGGTCAGCGCTGAGCTCCTGACTGCTGAAGTCACATGACCATCTCTCAGCCAACGTGGAGTGTATCTTCAAGAGGATCCGGAACAGAGAAAGAGGTCACAAGCAGGGTGGCCATTTTAAACTAGTATGTGAAAATCCTGTGACTCTGTCCTGTGCGATGAGGTAGATATATGGTGTTTTAAACATGGAGCTCAGCACTACTTAGCAGGAAGTCATGAAGCTGAAAACAGCTTCGTTAAATCGAACAAATACTTTTATTCCTGGGTTAAATACATCTTGCATATTTTATTTCTAACTACACTTGTCTCATAATCCTTTGCAGGATAGTGTATTTGTTAAACACTAGTGGTAAAGAAGCAGATGCTGATGAATAGTCATGTAGACTTTGTTTGACTATGTCACTGATTTTGGTTCTAGGGCGACCATGACGTCGCAGGGTGAGCTCCATGATCTGGTGGGGACGCTGACAGGTGGCACCTGGACCAAACCCACGTGTCCATGCTGCACCTCCCTCAATGTGGAGCCCCTGGTCCTGATGCAGTTAGCAGAGAATGTTGACCCTGTCACCAAGAAGTGGATCATCTCCCGCCTAGAAGCCCCCGTCAGAGATGGGGGTGAGCAGAAGGGAGCTGAGGTGTAATATGAGGGGTGTTAGTAAGGGGGGGGACAGCAGTGTCACAACACAGATGGACCCATTCGTTTCACCCCCACCCCCTGCAGGGGCACAGCTGCTTGTGCACTCCGGAGAAGACGACATTGGAAACGTAGTGGTGCTCTCTGCCCCACGCTGTACACAGCTGCATGTGACAGAGGACCTGGGCATCTGCAAGCCCTACAAGGACGGGAACATGACTCCTTTTTCCTACCATGACCGCAACAATTTCAGCAACGTCGGTATGAACACAGTGCAGTTTGATAAAAGCAAATCATTCACTCATTGACAAGTGATAATAACTGACTGTCGATGCCAACTGACAGGTGATGTAGACTGACTGGTGGTGTAGACTGACATGATATAGACTGTCTTTTGATGGTGACTGACAAGTGAGGTCGATGGACAAGTGATGTGACTGTTGAGGTAGACTGTTGGTGTAGACTAACTGTTAATGCTGACTGACAGGTTATGTAGACTGACTGGTGATTTAAACAGACAGATGATGTAAAATGTCTGTTCATGTTGACTGACAGGAAAGGTCATTGGACCGGTGATATGCACTGTTGATGTAGACTGACTGTTGATTCTGACTGACTGTTGATACTGACTGACATGTTACCTAGATTTTTGATGTCAACTTTCCCACACAGACGACATGCAGGTGTTCCTCACTCTTGCTGAGCGTCAGTACGTGGTGAAGTACCAGTTGAACTTTGTACGTGCCAAGAAGGACCGTACCATTCCAGGGGTCCCAGAGTCCCGCGGGATCCTTTTCGCCAGAGAGAGCCTCTGTGAGTCTGTGTGTGGATACACCTAGATCACCAAAGAGCATATGAGTGTGTATTCTCTACACCCTTATTGTGTGTTTTCTGTACACCAAAGAGGAGAGAAGTGAGTTTGTATGTGAGATTGCTACAATGCTATGACTGTGTATTCTAAGTTCCTACAATTTAGATGATGTACATGTGAGTGTGTAGTGCATTTTCATATACGTTTATCTGATTCCTGAATATCAGTAGAATGTCAGTAAGAGAACTGCTTTAGTGCAATGCAAAGTATACAAAATCCTATAAAGCTGAACAGCAGTAAGTGATTCATGTCAGATTGTATTAGCTACATTGGGTGGGAGGGGAAAACTCCCTTCCATTTCATGGATCCTGCCCCTCTCGCTCTCCTCCACGTCACAGTGTGAATTCACCTTCTTCCCTCAACCCTTGTCTCCCCTATTTGCAGTTCGGAAGCTGGAGAAGCTGGGCATAGTCAAGGCCGTGATTGCCCTGCATGACCAGCAGAAGTTGGGTGCTCTGGCACAGGCCTGGTATGCCAAGGGGCAGCTCTTGGGCCAGCCGCTGGGTGAGCTTGGGGAGGGTGGAAGGAAGTGGACGGTACCCTACCATGGGTTGAGAAAACTACGATTTCCTGAGCAAAAACAATAAACAGATACCATCATTGTGTGGCCTAGTTAGTGAGCTAATAGGAGCTACAACCCAGACAGTCTTAGAACGTTGTCAAAGTTAGAGCTGAAATTATACTCCGATGAGGCAAAATGTGTCATGACGTCGACCCACATGTGAAGCGAATGATATTGAGTATCTTGTGTGTGTCAAGGTTAGATGGGAAGCTAACATACAGTACAGTACTTGTACTCAACATGTTGAAAGCAGACGAAATGTGCAGGGATAAAGATCTGAGTGACTTTGGCAAAGGGCTAAATCATTAGATGACTGGGTCAGAGCATCAGTGGAACAGCAAAGCTTGTGGGGTTCAGCATTAAACATGTCGACCGTAAGTACCACATGTTAGCATGCCATGTAATACATCTCAGAGCGCGACATGCACTGTTTTTATGAGATAGTTGGCATTATTCACTTGACAGGGGGGTGGTCACAGTATTCCTGCTTGTTATTGTATGTCAAATGAACCTTTGGTCTGAGATGAATGGCAATACATTACATTTATCCAGAGTGACTTACAGTAGAGGGAGGAGCTGTAACTCATGTGCACTAACTCAGATTTGAGCCCACAATCTTTGCATTTTGATTGTAGATATTTACACTTGCATTATAAAATTCTCTTGTTTTGACCTTATAAAGGCACAAAGAAGCCATTTTAAAAAAGGATATATTATTATATGACAGTGCTCTATTATAAAAAAGTGATTTATGCCTGTGTGGTGACACTCCTCTCTGGTTTCCTCTACTATCCAGACTCCATCCAGGCCTACTTTGGGAGCTCAGTCGCCTTCTACTTCAGCTTCTTGGACTTCTACACATGGGCACTGGTGCCACCCGCCTTGCTGGGGGTGACCCTCATGCTGCTCCCCACCTTGCGCAGGATGGCGGGCGGGATTAATACGAGGGAGGAGCTGGATGAGGGGGAGCCCTCCATCAGTGGGCTGGCAGTCCAGGCGGTGTTCAACATGCTCTGGTCCACGATGGTGATGGAGCTTTGGAAGAGGCGTACCGCCAGCCTGACCTACCGATGGGGGACCATGCAGCTGACGGAGCACTACGCTGAGCCCCGGCCTGGGTACCGTGGGCCCCCCGGGTGCAATCCTGTCACGGGTCGGCCCGAGCCCTGCTTCCCTGACTGGCAAAGGCAGTTGCGTGTGGCGCTGGTTTCGGTGCCCGTGGTTGGCCTCTTTCTGGTCCTGGTGGCTCTGGGCATGGCCAGTTTCTACTACTGTGAAGCACTGGCCAAGAACTTCTATACGAGCTACGATTCCTGGCTGCTGACCCCGGTGCTCTACTTGCCCTCAGTGGCTCACATCGTGTATGGCAACATGCTGGGGACCCTGTATAACAATGTGGCCCAGTCACTCAGTGAATGGGGTAAGGAAATGGTGGAATGGGCTGTGGTTGAGGGTGGGGGGAGACTTGGAGGCTGAGGGTGTGGGGGTCAAGTGTAGGAGGGAGATAGTAAGGAGGATAACTGGGAGGGAAACCAGGTATAGATCTGTGCTCAAGTGTGGAAAAGGGCGCTTCTCACTGGCTTAGAACTGAGGAACCCTGAAAACTGCTGTCTGATGCTTTCTGTTCCCATAGAGAACCACAGGGATGAGTCTTCTTACCAGAACTATCATACCACCAAAGTCCTAGTGGTTAGTACTTTTTATTGCTCACTTTTCCCCATTGGCTGCTGTCTCAGACAAGCCCTTCTCATTCTGGGTGGGCTGATAGCATTTGAGATGAAGAGACCAACTTGTTTTATCTGCCTGACTTCTCAGGTCCACACCTGGTCCCAACTGTTAAGGTACCTGTGAGCTCAGAGCATTATAGTGATGAACTTCTCTGTCTCTTGCAGTTCAATTTCTTCAATAGTTTTGCTGTCTTGTTCCACATTGCCTTTGTCAAGCAGGACCTTCCTTTGCTGAGAAAGGTAAAAAACACCCTTTAGTTCAGATGCTTTATTAGCATGTACCTGAGTGAGGAGTTCAGGTGCTCAGTTAGCATGTACCTGAGCGAGGTGTTCAGGTGCTCCGTTAGCGTGTACCTGTGTGAGGATTGCAGGTGCTCTCTTAGCATTCGTCTGAATGAGTTCAGCTGCGAAGTTAGCATGTACCTGTTTGATTTGCATCAGCGATATCACCAGGTGAACAGTTGCTTCAGTGTTGCTCTGTGTTTGACAAGCTCTCTGTCTCCAGCGACTGGCTTCTCTGCTGATCATCAGCCAGCTGGTTAATCAGTGCAGTGAGGTTGTGATCCCTTTCCTGGTGGACCGGTTCTTCAGCAGCTCTGCAAACAAACCAAAGGAGGACGACCCCGAAGAAGACCAGCTACGAGCTCAGGGCCGCTTGCCCGCTTTCCCCGTGAGCTCTCACTCCAGTACCTTCCTCTCTGATTCATGCTGTTTCCCATCCCAGTATCTCCATAGGCATCCTGCAGTATGAATGCTTGATGAGTGTATTTGCATTTGTGGTATTTCTGGAGTTGCTTTTTCCTGCTTTTTACTGGACATATGCAAACACCTACGCCTGTAATGATACTCATCTCACTTTATTATTGTATTACTGCAGAGATGAGGTATAGTAACAATACAGTAACCTTGAAAGGCAAATACAGCACTGTCTAAAAACAAGCCTTCCATTCTTTCTAGGTATGGTAACAGTATGTGTTTGTATATATATGTGTTTGTATATATATGTGTGTATCTGTGTGCATTCCAGGGTCTGTTCCCAGAATACCTGGAGCTCCTGGTGCAATATGGGTATTTGAGTCTCTTCTCCTGTGTGTATCCACTCACCGCCCTACTGCTGCTAATCAACAACATCACAGAGATCCGCACCGATGCGTTCAAGATTTGCAGGCTTTTCCGGAAGCCGTTCTCTGCCCCTGCTTCTGACATAGGGGTGTGGCAGGTATGGACTGGGGTGGGGCACTGGGGAAATGGGCTGGGGGTGCAAAGACTGACTGGTTCACATAGGAGATGTGTCACTTGAGATAAGGGAATATCTCAGCTTTTGACTATGTATGTAAAAATCAGGAAAAGGTGCTGGCTGCAGAGGCATGAACCATTTTAAAGACACGAGTTACACAATGGGGACGCAGAGCTGGTCAGACAGTGGCAGCCACAGTAGGGTGGATCCCCTGGACGGCAGGAGGATAAACAAGCCCTGTGTCTTTGTTATGGCTTCGATCAGCTCTTTTTGACTGTACACATGCCTTAGGTTATCACATGTAGCAGTAGGCAAATGGATACAAATGTTAGCACTGTGTACTTGCCAGTTATTCCTGGTAACTGCTGTTGATTAATCTTCATCACATTACCTCAGTCACCCATACACACTCTTCTCTTATGACCATGCAACCCACCCTGCGTCTACGGTCAGTCCATCCCCAGTATATTTAGTTACACCCTTATGATCTTCTATCTGATACGAAATGTTGTCATTTGTAACCATCTGCCCGTGAATCTCCCTTCCTCTCTCCCAGTACGCCTTTGACGTTCTTGGTTTCGTCTCCGTCGTGTCCAACTGCTGGCTGTTGCTGTTTTCCCCGGGGGTGAAGCAGCTGATGCAGGAAACCGGCTTCAGCAGCCATAGTGCTCTCATCTTTGCCATCATGTTGGAGGTAAGGGGCTCTAGAGATGGAGGCAGGATGGTGAGAAGGTATTTCAGTATGAGAAGGTGGAGGAATGGGGAGTGAGCAGGTACTACAGTATAAGTAGGAGGAGGGACAAGAGGGTGAGCCGGTAATACAGTATGAGAAGGTGGAGAATTGGGAGGGTGAACAGGTATTACAGTACGAGAAGGTGGAGCACCATGAGGGTGAGGAGATATTACAGTACGAGAAGGTGGAGGAATGGGAGAATACAAGCAGACAACAGAACACAAGCAGAAGACTATTCAGCTCTATTCAAATGCCTGCTTAAACAAAAAAGTCTTTAGTTGCTTTATAAAAGGGTCAAGTGACTCAGCTCAGTGCAACGCCAGCGGTGGGCCGTTCCGAATGCCTTAGTGAAACAGACTGAAAGGCACAATTAGTTGGGTACCTGAGATGACTATGAGGCGCCGTAGCCCAGACCTAAGTGCCCGATTGACTAGTTTGAGATAGATGGAAGTCCGGGAGGGTGAGCAGGTATTACAGTATGAGAAGATGGAGAAACAGGAAGGTGAGCGGGTATTACAAATGTAACAAAGTATGCTGATAAAGTTGTACAGAATAGGATACAGGAAAAATCGGAAATAAGTTACTGGACTTTGGACTGTTTCCTTTGGATCTTTGGCCTGTTAGCCATTGATGTTACTTACATTTAGGTCACTGATATCATGGCTTACACTGATTTTTCTGCCTTTTAAAAACAAAATTGGCTGACACATTTGTTTCACTCTTTTCGTGAAGCTGCGTGTATTAATTGGCCTGTCACCGCCTGTATCATTTTGTGGTACGTTCTGATCATGTATCCTGTGGGTTCTGTATATTTTAGAAATCACATTTACCCAGCGCCTGAATGACACCACAAATCTGACACTATAAGAAGTGACTAGTTATACTTTGATTGAGTAGTTAAGCACTGAGGCTGGGTTTTTTCCTGCCATTGATATATAGTATCATGGAGTTCAAGGATAGGGCAGCTTCTGGTATAAAGTATATAGATGTACGGTACTGTGCAAAAGTCTTAAGCAGCCAAAGAAAATGATGGTTAAATGGTCTTTATGTTACTGTAAAACTACCTTAGTATGCCTGTCAAAGTTTGTTAGCTTAACCATCTCAAAACCTCTGTTAAAATTACCCCATTATTTCCAGCAACCATACAGTACACCCACGTATTTTATTTAATTGACCACTAGCATACCTCATATAGCTAATCAATATCTCATTGACTTTTTTTTAACTAATTAATTAAGTGAGCTGGTGGCAAAATTTAACAAACACATAGAATGGCTGAGGTGCCCCTGAGGAGAGGTTTGGAAACTGAAGTGGTGTTCATCTAGCCATCCAACTAGATATCACTAACTTTTTACAGAACAGAAGAAATTTTTACTAGTTTTTATTGTGTTACTCTTAATTTGCCCATGTTCTAAGGTTAAGTTGTGTTTTTTAAGCAAATGTGCACCTACTGCCCAGATAAAAAGCTTTAAACATTTCTTTTGACTAAGACATTTGCACAGTGCTGTATGTGTGGTTGCAAGGTTGCAAGTAACCACTTGTTAACCTGAGGTGTTTCATTTCTTGCAGAGAATGAAAGCTGCAGGCTTGTGTCTGTAGTTAGGCCATGATCTGCACTAAAGAGGTTGACCAGTAGAGGGCATTACTGCACTCTTTAATTTTAGTTATGTCTGATGAGGAAACAAGAGGCTGAATTCAAGCATCCGTCTTAACCACAAGGTTAACTCACAGGCTCATAGACTGCATGTATGCATGCGTGTGCTCCTGTGTTCACGTGTGTGCACTTCCCTGGTGATGTGGCATTGACACTGCCACTCGGGTGTTTAATTGGGTCTCATTTAGGTCCAGTTTCTTTGCTCATAAGTATGTGTTTGTGTTGTGTACCTCTTTGTGTGTGTGTGTGTCTCTCCAGCATGTCCTCATCTTAGTGAAGATGATCGTGGCCTTTGTCATCCCAGATGAGCCGGATTGGATCAGCCTTAAAAAACAGCAGATTGAGTTTCATTCTGTGCAAGCCCTCAAACAGCAGGTCGGATGAGCACACAGCTCCTAAAGTAGACAAGCTTTTAGTTGAACCATTATTTAAAGGTTACTCAGTTGCTAAAAAGAAGCATGTAACTACATACCTACATGACACCTACATGACACCTACATGAATACATGGGCTCAGTTGTTGGGTTGACTGCGGCTTCTGTTTGCTTGATCTTTTAGAAACGGCGATGAGAGCAACCAGAGGAGGGAATGGGGTAGTTAAAAACAGCCACCCCACTTATAGCAATGGTACTGAGGGGGAGTAGGACGGCAACGAAGAAGAGAAGAACAGGGTGGTCACCGAACCCAGGAGAAAAATACAGCTCTTGTTATGGGATATGAACTCAACTCATCATCTCCCTCTGGAGGACATATAGTGTTACTGGCTCAGATGGCATGTTGTTAATTAAAATGGGGTGCAGGATAGTGTATTCAGTGGGGAAAAATGTGACAAATGAGGCTCCTCAGAG
This sequence comes from Hyperopisus bebe, assembly GCA_026777045.1. Taxonomy (NCBI): domain Eukaryota; kingdom Metazoa; phylum Chordata; class Actinopteri; order Osteoglossiformes; family Mormyridae; genus Hyperopisus; species Hyperopisus bebe. The sequence goes on from JAODJW010000019.1 coordinate 11,048,891, forward strand.
AGAACCTCAGTATTTATTCTGAAAAAAAGAGTCCCTTGAAATTCTTTGGGCACAGACTGTATATTTGAAATGCATGTAAATGCTATTAAAATGCTTTTAAGAGTATATAAACTCTGATACACACATTGCTGACAGGGTTGTATATGTTGTAGTGCAAATTTTATTTTTATACCTCAACAGTGTGATGCATGACTGCATACTGTATATTTTGGTTCTGAGACCATATATTTCTCAAAAACACCCAACTGGGGTTATTGAGAACTGCTGTTTGGCCAAAGCCATCTACATAAACAAACAAACAAATAAATACATACATAAGTTAATGCCATAAATATGTAACACATGGTTGCTAATAAACACAGAGTAGTTACAAAAAATATGTTTACTTTTCACCTTTGTCATTCTGTGTGATACAAATGCATTTTTCAGACTGGAGCCTATGTTTGTTTGTAGTATATGAATGCATAATCCACTGACATTTACAGATGTTGTATACTGCATGAATAAATAAAACATGTGGTTGGTTTACTTTTTTATAATTCTGTCCCTCACTATGCCCCTGTAATAGATGAGAGGTTGTGGAAGTTGATGAATGGATTAATGAATGAATGTAACTGTAGGAATATATGTCTTTCAGTAGCACTTAGGAAACAGGAGAGACAAATTGAAGTGAAAACTGAACTAGAAACAGGCTATATGCTGGCAGAGAAACAGCAACAAGATGCAGTGGTGAAAGGATGTATCTTTGGCAGGGAGATTGAGATTGAGGAAAAAAGGTGTCTCATTTTGAGAAATCGAGACTGAGAAAGGATGTATCTGTAAATAGGACAAGTTGAGACAGAAAATATGTAAGTTTTACAGTGACACAGATTGAGAGAGAACGTATCTTTGGCAGTGAGACGGGTTGAGATTTGAAAAGGATGCATGTTTGACACTGACATAGATCAAGAAAGGACGTATCTGGCAGTGAGACAAATCAAGATTGGGAAAGGATGCATGTTTGACAGTAAAATAGCTTGAGATTAAGAATATATCTTTGGTAGTGAGACAGATTGAGAAAGGATGCATGTTTGGCAGTGAGACAACTCGAGATTGAAAAATGGTGTATCTTTGACAGTGAGACAGGTTTAGACTGAGAAAGCATGTATCTCTGGCATTCAGAGGATTAACTTTACAAACATCCAGGCGTCTTGCCTATTCTTTCTTTATCCAGTCTTCTGAGGGTTACTCTCCAGTGTTGTGTTTCTTCATAGGCATTTTTCCACCAAGGTCAGTCCAGTGTACTGGGACTGCATGCCGAGTGTGCTTCTTTGAGGTGGAGCAGTGTTACCACCTCCATGTCTGCCTGGGGTAGAGTCTTCCTTTACATCACAGCGCTGTGATGTTCAGTGCATAGATGTATATTGACCACACATGCAGTGTCATATTTTCATGTGCTATATATACTCTCATTTGAAACCCAGGAAAGCCATGTTCACTACCATAGTGTATGTGATCAAAGCCTTTGTGGACAGTGAAAACAGTACTGTGGAAACCAAAGGCCTACATTGTACTTGCCCCGTGGAAACTTCAGGTTGAAAGCTGTGGAGATCTCTGATGGTTTTTCTAAATGAAGCACGCTGTATCCGCATTTTAAAAACAGTGTCAATCTGGGACCAGAGGAGGGGTTGGTTTCGGGGGGTGGGGGGAGTGCCCCCTTCAGGTATGCCAAATGTACTATGTAGATATATTTTTAAATGATTCTGTGGATGATTGGGCACGCTTAAATCTGAGCAAATCAATAAGCACACACACTAGGGCACCCCCCCACCCAGCAGGGTGTGGCCTGACCAAATATCTGCCATTTATTGCTTACGCCGAATTTATAGTTTACAGACGCAATAACAGCTGTGATACAGGTGCCACTGTGATATTTTATCATTTATGCTGCCATTCGCACACTGGGTAAGACTGAGTAATTCCATATTTAAATCTCACCATTTGCCACTCCTAGTAATAATAAGCACAACACAAACAAAGATTCTGGTCAAATTTTTAATAAATAAATATAAAAATAAATTAATCTCATCGAGACAGAGCGGTAGTATTAATTAGGGTATACTGGGTATACAGTTATACATATCCTGGCAGGTAGGACACAGGAAAGGTGGACATGGAACTCCACGTTAAAGCAAAACAAGGAGCCAAACAGCCATAAAGGGGCTTCCTGATTGTGTTTCTGTTGTGACGGTTGGCAGGTCTGCACCACGCTGACACATATCCGCCAAGTGAAGCCTGGACTCTGCCTATCTCACTGTTTCTCAAATCGGTCCTTGGGGACCCCCCAGCTCATGGGGAGGAAAAATGTAGACCTATCTGGTAGGGAGCTGAGAGAGAGAAAAACCATGAACCGTCCCTGAGGACTGGGTTGAGAAACAGTGGCCTCTCTCATCTGAAGGTCTGTGTTGATTTAAGGACACAACCATGGTTTCCACCCCCTTCAATGAAGACTCCAGACTTGAGCACTCTGAAAACACCTATGATCCGCCCACAGACTTAAGCAGGGTGGTACAGTATTTACAGCGAAAGTGTGTTAAGCTCAAGATACAGGATATTTACAGTCCCCATGAAGTGGTGGCAAATATCTGTACAAAGCAGCTTCAGCCCAGCCCACAGCTTTAGCTAAAACCTGTGTCGTCAGATTATCCCGCTCACAGGCTAAACAGACATTACCACAAGTTAGCGTTTGGCTCTTTACTTCGAAATGTAAATACTCAGTAGGCCACAAACAGCCTGATAGGATTTGTTTCATGTAAAAACTAATCCTCAAAAAGAGACGCTAAACATTTTTTACATCTGTGGTTCTTCTTACCCTGCACAGACCATTGTGGGAGCACTGTTAAATCTCCTTTGTTAGAGAAACTGAACTTTACATTTCTACTTAAGGATGCGAAACTGAAGGATCATCCTTTGCTTAACAGGGGCCCAAAGCCATCAGAATATTGTTTATCCTCCACATTAAGTGAAGTGAAGCACAGATAGAGCAGCACCTGTAGTAGTTATCAAATGCGACTGTTACTTCAACATCATGTCGATTTGCTTATACTTTTCAGGTCCGGGTGAATTTAGCTTTCATTGTTTTAAATGATGTTTGTGTCTCTGTATCCTTTTCTGTGTATAATACCCTACTAATAATTTTTGGCTTTATTACTTTCAGAATGAGGTAATTGTGCTGTGTTTAGCTTGAAGACCACTCTCAAAAATCTCCTTTCATTGCATAACAGCCCCTCACAAGAGGAGAATTCCTGTGCACCCAGAACACACGCAAACACACACACACACACACACACACACACACACACACACACACACACACCCAAACAGTTTCCTCAGTGTTTAGCTACTTCAACCAAAAAAAAAAAAAAACAGAAGGGGCGTACAAAACCATAACACTGGGAACCCAGCTGCGACTGGGAACTCGAACTTCAGACTCTCAACTCGTCCTGTCAGCCTGTTTGCACATGCCCGAGGGTGGACCCCGCCTTCGCCCACGGGGCTTCGATGGAAAACGTCGAGGCAGAGATTAGTAATCACAGGGGGAAATGGCAGACAGCCCAAGTGACACTTTGGCCAATCAGAAATCAGTAGAAAACTAGTTTGAGCTGCAAGACTACAGGGCTTGTTCTTAAAAAATCTAATGCATGAAGGCCTGGAAAACATGCAATAATGTGAGCAGAAGCAATACATTTATATCTCTTTATACCTAGGAGCTGTCTGGGAGCTTTTTTTTTTAATAACTTGGTGATTAAAATATAAGTATTAAAACTAAAAAATATAGACTGTACAACTTGCTGTTATCAACATCCAGACAAACCTGTAAAGCAGTCGTAAGAAAACCAGTGTCAATAACCTTGGTACTGATCGGCCTGAGAGCCTGGCAAGCCTTTGCAAACTGCTGTGATAAAGTGATTCCTAGGATGTTTATCAATATGTGTACTTGACCGTTCTTGTGTTCACGCATACCTGTTTGAGGTCATCTTCCAATGTGTACGCAGGACGGTAAAAATCCCCAGAAGGCATTCTTGTCCCGCCCCAAACATCAAGGATGCATCGGTTGCATCCTCGCCAAAGACAACAATCCCATGATTCATTGCGTCCCAAGTTCATTCTTGGGAGGCGAGTTAGCAAGACTGGTCTTGTCAAGAACTCAAGCACGTTCTTTGCGTTCTTCATATTGATAAACAGCCACATTCTGTTCTCTGTGGCTCAGAACCCATGGCTCCTTGGTGCGTCATCCAGCATGCACGGCCTCTCTAGTGAGACATGGGACACCAGCCCAAACCCAAAAAGTTCTGTAAAATAAGTGCAGTCATTATGGGGAATCCAAGTGGGGCTGTTGGCTTGAGGAGACACTGCCATGCTGGGGTTAGTTTGCAGCAGGGGTTATAGCTTAAGCTTTTCGGTGGTTTAAAAAGCAACCGGCGTGTCTCACCAGGAGACAGGTATCATTCCTAGTGACACAGGAGTGTATTCGAGGTTGTTCCTCAAGGTAAAAGCAGCAAAAGGGTGACATTGCAGAGTAACTATAGGCCAAAGCTGATTGGTTCAGCACAGCCAGAACAGGTCTGGCTCAGGTGACAGTGTTTCGGCAACAAGCTGCAATTGGCTGGAGAGGAACAGTCGTGATTCACGTGTGTGGTTGAAGGGGTGGAGCCTACAGGACGTGGCAGCAGTTGTACTGCGCGAAGGGCACCAGCTTCTCCTTGGAGGCGGGCTGGATGTTTAAGGACAGTGCTTTCTCACACAGCGGGAACTGCAGCAGGCGCTCCCGCAGGTTCACGTTCTTCACCTTAGCCTGGGCAACCCGGATGACCGGGTCTGAGCCGATCTCAGCAACGGTGCCTGTGAGGCCTGGGCTCTGGCCAGACTGCTGACAGGGTGGCCCCTCCTCCCGCTCTGCATCCAGGCTCCACGTCAGCGGGGCTCCCCCGCGGGACTCCACCCCATCTGGCCCCAGATCGACGCAGTGATTGCGTGGCCGGCCTCGTGGAGATCCTCCAGGTGAGGACATCTTGGTGGCCTCCAGGAGCTTGGACCTGGGAAGGGTGTTGTTGTTGTGTTCCAGCAGGGTTTCCCCGTCCCCCCCCTCGGGTTTTGGGGTCTCACAACACCCACTCACTTGACCATTAAAGGGGATGTAGTCTGACTGGAGTTCACACATATTGGTGGAGACATCAGCAGACTTGACTTCATGAGTCTGCCCTAACTGCACCCAGTCCCTTCTCTGACCCTGATCTGACCTTTCTGTTAATTCATCCCCTTTGCCCTTCCCATGTCCTGCCTTCACTGGATTAATTGTCTGCTTCTTCTTCTGTCCCACTGGCTCCTTTACATATCCTGGCACTGCTGTCGTGAGCATACCATGCCCTTGTAACGCTACAAAATGTCTGAGCTCATTAACGACGTCGCCTGACTGCTCCCCATCCTGATCAGAGACACCACCTTGGTTGCAGAGACCATATAGCTCCTCTACCATTGTCCTGTCCTTTCCCTGTGGTTCTGGGGCTGTCAGCTTGCTCTCCGTCTCCAGGCTGTCCACGATGCCCAGTAGGGGTGGTTTTGCTGGGCCCCCTTCATTTAGTGCTGGTAGAATAATTGGCGGTCCCGCATGCGTTTCCTCCTCTTCCTCCTCCTCCTCTTCCTCACAGATCTGTTGTAGAGCACAGATGTTCTTGACAGGAGTTAGTGATGACCCAGCCCGCTGTTCCTCCCAGCTGAGTGGTGGCAGCAGCGGAGGCCTGGGGGACATGCGATCTCCCATCTCTGGCGCCATCCTGCAGGTGGCGCCAGATGGCTGCCCCATCACGTGGGCATCACACAGAGGATCGTATTGGACCCCCTCCTCGCTCAGGTTGAGAGGTGTGGATAGAGACTTACTGCAGATGAGAGAAATCACAGGTGCATGTTAAAGAATACAGTCAGACTTGTATCAAGGGGCAGAAGAGACAATCAGGAATCTGATACAGTTTAACCTGGGATGAAGAGTGTGCAATATAAAGAGTATCCTCACAATTGCTGCTGAGACTTCGGCCCGCCACTGACCACCTCCTGAGCCTGTGCAGGTGCTTCCTGCTTTTCCCTCAGAATCCGCTCTCCCAGCAGGTAGTAGGTGGCTGTGATGTGGTTGTACCGATCAGCCTCCAGTGCCCTGGGGTAGAGGGGATAAGAGGCCATTAGGGTATACCAGCATCATGGAACAAAATCTCAAACTCCAACTCCCAGAATGCAGCTGACATGGCATTTCAGGCAGAGCAGTGAGTGTACTTAATAGTGAGTGTACTTAATAGAATGGAGTGTGGCGTTAATACAGTATTTCTGCTATACGGCTTTGCCCCACATGATGCAGAGGAGTTCCCAGTGAGCTATAAAAAGGGCTAAGATATATACTGAAGCCAGAAGGGAATGGCGTGACAAAGGAGAGGGGGAGGAAAGAGGACAGGAGGAAGAAGGGCATAGAGGAGATGGAGGGAGATAGAAGAGAAGAATGGGAGATAATGGAGAGACAGAGGAGGAAGAAAGGATGCAAGGAGAGGGAGAAGGGAGGAGAGAGGAGGAAGAAAGGAGTAAGGGAGAGGGAAAAGGGAGGAGAAGGGGAAGATATGATAAAAGAGATAAATGTGATTGAAGATAGAAGGAATGGGAGTAGAGAGTGAATGAGTGAGCAGGTGACCACGGTGTGACTCACTCCTGGATGGTGTCCCGTTTGGCGATGTTGCCGCTGGTCATGGCCTGTAAGATGGCCTCGTGCTCGTCCTGGGACAGGGTGCGGTGGGAGGAGATGGGTACAGCGGCACGGCCCGCCGGGGAGGGGTCCACGCCACGCAGCCACGGGTGCCCCTCAATCTCCTCCAGCGAGGCTCGGCTGGCTGGCTCCCTCTGAAGCATGTGCGAGATCAGGCTGGGGGCACGGAGAGGGCTGGGGTCAGAGGTCATCAGATACCGAGAGAGGGTGTATGTTGCTGTTTGTGGGGGAGGGCACCCTCGGCAATGGGAGAACCTTTGGTTTGCAGAGGCAAGTGGTCATTGTGTTCTTATTTCGTTTTGGGCCAGATGGGAAAGTTGTGTTTGCTTAAGGTTTGCAGTACAGCCAACTAATGTTCTGACTGTACAGTCAAGAGGAGAAAACACCACATAAACCTGAAAACAACCTCACTAATGCAGCCATGTTTGACAGCACAGAAGTCCATCATTTATCTCTATCAGTGGAATTACTTTTTTGTGGTCCAGTATGACCCCATTATATTTTCCCTTTACTACTGCCACCCCACCAGACCCTGGTCCCCTCATGCTCCATTGTCTGCCTACCCATACTCACTAAATGGGGTGGTAATCCCTTAAAAAGATGCATTTCTCTCCCTTAATATCCTCTGAAAGGATTATGTGCAGCACATACACTGGGTGTAATCTGCATTTTTGTTGTATGTGTGTGTGTGGGATTTTTAAAAATCTCAACCTATTTTCTGTATCCTATAACCTACATAAAAAATTGTAGCAGTTGGCGGATTAGGGGGCTCATACCCCTCCCCCAGCGGGCAGCCCCCAGCCCCCCAGCTCTGTCTCCGGGGTCAGCCGGGGCCCTGCCATCTTCAGAGATGGCCCTAGATTGTGTGCACACTGTCACCTTGAAGAAGCCATTGTCACGGTGACTGTCATGTGACACCGCAGCCGTTTTCGGAGCCGTCCTTGGAGTACAGTCACAAGCGCGGCTGCCCGTTTCAGCAGAAAGGAAGCTGAGCTTCGAACAGAACCCGCATTAAATGCCTGGAAATGGTCCCTAGCTGAAACAAAAGGCCTCTTTCACTGGCCATGGCCACACAGAGCCTGTGTGGTGTTAGGATGAAAAAAAAGCAAAAAAATAATTTTGGAAAACCTAAGGGGGGGGGGGGGGGCGCTGAACTGAAATGTCAGGAGC